>CM036617.1:70625472-70887972 GCA_020746105.1 Trogon surrucura
GAACATGTTGCCCAGAGAGGTGGTGGAGGCTCCATTCATGGAAACATTGAAGGTCAGGCTTGATGGGGCTCTGAGCAACCCAATCTAGTTAAAGATGTCCCTGCTCACTGCGGAGGGGTTGGATTAGATGACCTCTAAAAGTCCCTTCCAGCCCAACGCATTCTATGATTCTATATTCTGTGACACAAAGGCTACATGAGGGGGATCTACATGCAAAGTGTGCTGAGTCCATTCCCAAGTAAAGGAGAAAACAGAAGGCTGAATTTATTGTATGTCAAAAAATAATTTTTTTCTTCTTGTGCTCAATCCAGAAAATCACTGTGTACTCACCTTCCCCACTGGTCTTTGCTGGCCATTACTGCCTCCCTGTTCACCTTGAAAGCAGTGCAGTTGCTAGCTGGTAGCTAATGCCAGTGGGGCTCCGTTTGTTCCCTAACATTTGATATGAGAGATAAAACACCCTGACAGAGCCCCACTGGTCACCTGACACACACAGATCCTAGCCCAGAGTGTGTTAGTAGATCCTCAAAATATCTAAGTCTGAATTTCATTTATTGTATGATACATAAAAACCTCAAGATGAGCTTCTGAGCTTCCTTTTAAACATGATTATTAATATACCCATAAATCCATGTTAAAATATTATTTGGCTAGCATCACATCTATTTCAATTGCCTGAGACAGTTCCTATTTCACAAGAATTCAGAATGCTGTAGACAGCACCTGACCAAGACACAGTACAAGTGTCGTCTTGTTTAGCTTTAATGATATTGCTCTGGGCAAGGTCAGCAATTTCATATTGTTCTGTCAAGAAAAGAAACTGTATAAGTAATAAGATCTGAAAGGCTTCAGGTCTTCTGAGAATACTCCCTGTAAGGATCGCTGCTGCAGAAAGTCTCAACAGGAACAGCAACAAAAACATGTAGCAAGATGAACAAGGTTCTACAGCATAAATCTGTATTTTCTATTATTTGCAAGTCCTTCAGACTCAAGAAAACGTTTTCACAGTTTCTACTGAGTCCCGCAGAGCACTTGGAAATTCAGGGAATTCTTTAGCTTTACAAGTTTCTTGTTTGTGACGTATATCCAAGCCCATAACAAAGTAGTTCATATTTGGACAGCAACGAGATTAAGTTTCTGGAAGCAAACTAAGTTTCCCAACCAAAATCTCCCTACTGTGAGCCGTGGTTTCTGTATATCTTGGGTTTCCGAATGAGCTAGTTGCTCCTTTCTTTCCAAAGACAGTGATAATCTCTACTAAATCTTGGAAAGTCTATGGAAACTTTGCAGATGTGAATCACAGGAATCTCTAAGCGGGTGACTTAGAGACTGATGAGCTGGTTCCCCACTTTTGATGGAAGGTGCCAGACAGAAATACACACATGTTAAAAACAATTTGCAAACAGCAAGAGCAGATTTGCTACAACTTGTCCTGGATCTCATACTACAAATTTTTTTTTCAACTACTTCTCTACAATGTCAGCTGCTTAAAGTCACCCTTGCCAGCCACGGCGAAGAGCTGAGAATACATTAAACATCAAAACGTAAAGCTGAACAGTTCTTGTCACAGTACATTATGATATGATTATAGTGCTTTTTCTGAATTGTTCCATTAGAAAAGCTATTCTTAGGGGAAAAGAAAAACCAGTTAGGAGTCAAAATATTTGGAAGAATTCTTCGTAAAAGCCTTTAAAAGTCTGCCAGAGTAGCTATGGAGATTGCACATATATGGAATTAAAAAAAAAAACACAAACCCAAACATTTTTTTATTTTAATATCTATCTTTAGTTGGTTTTAACTGAAATATTCAGTCTATGTTAGAAATATACAGACCACCAGAGCAAAGGGGGAAAACTATACGTTTTCTAGAAATATTCATGTTTTTGACCAATAACAAATTTTGTTAAAGGTAACTAGCAAAATGATCTGTTAACTGAGGATACATGCGTATGGTGAGATATACAAATAGGCACCAGCCTGAAGAATTAGTAGCTGTGGAAACATCAATCCTACTTTGGCCATAGCAGAACAGTTGCATGACGTGGAGGCAGGACTTCTGACCTCAAACAAATTTTAATCCTAAAGGTAAGGAATGAGCAGAGCTATATTTTAAGAACTCACATTGCCTCATGCCTGCAAGTTATTTGGGTTAACTCATGTTACAGACGCCCAAGTGTCCGTGCTTTATGACTGTAGCGCACGGTCAAGTTCAGAATCCCAGATACTGAAGTTCAGTAGCAAAGGCAACTCAGATCCCAATAGATTCCTCTGCTACCTGCAGATACCCTCTCCTTCCAGAAAAAAAAGGAGAGGAGAGGAGAGGAGAGGAGAGGAGAGGAGAGGAGAGGAGAGGAGAGGAGAGGAGAGGAGAGGAGAGGAGAGGAGAGGAGAGGAGAGGAGAGGAGAGGAGAGGAGAGGAGAGGAGAGGAGAGGAGAGGAGAGGAGAGGAGAGGAGAGGAGAGGAGAGGAGAGGAGAGGAGAGGAGAGGAGAGGAGAGGAGAGGAGAGGAGAGGAGAGGAGAGGAGAGGAGAGGAGAGGAGAGGAGAGGAGGAAGAGGAAAAGAAAAGGGAAAGGAAAGGAAAGGAAAGGAAAGGAAAGGAAAGGAAAGGAAAGGAAAGGAAAGGAAAGGAAAGGAAAGGAAAGGAAAGGAAAGGAAAGGAAAGGAAAGGAAAGGAAAGGAAAGGAAAGGAAAGGAAAGGAAAGGAAAGGAAAGGAAAGGAAAGGAAAGGAAAGGAAAGGAAAGGAAAGGAAAGGAAAGGAAAGGAAAGAAAGAAAGAAAAGAAAAGAAAAGAAAAGAAAAGAAAAGAAAAGAAAAGAAAAGAAAAGAAAAGAAAAGAAAAGAAAAGAAAAGAAAAGAAAAGAAAAGAAAAGAAAAGAAAAGAAAAGAAAAGAAAAGAAAAGAAAAGAAAAGAAAAGAAAAGAAAAGAAAAGAAAAGAAAAGAAAAGAAAGAGCTGTACAGTCAGAACCAGCAGAGGACAGTTCTTGCCTGTAGACATGTTGCAGAGATGGATGCCAGGGAATATACAGCCAGCCTCCCTCTGCATTATGATTTAATCCCTTTGGGAGCTCTTAGGAACTCTGCCAGGAAAAGGTTAAGGTCTGCTCAGGGAGCTTCAGGGATGTAAAATACTGAGGCTTGGAAACTAAAGACAGCGAAATCATGGCGAGCATGGTTGCCATCACTGCTGTGGGACATTGGTGGTTAGCAAAAGTGGCTGGCGTCCTACCATCCACCCTTCTCAGAAGTATGCAATTTCAAGCAAAGAAATGAATCAGGGCTCTGGTTCATTGCCTAGGCTCTGGGTATTTTCCACATTTAACAAATCATCAACCTCCCCAGCCTCCTCAAATCTGTCAGTTTAATGCAAGAGCAAGGAGTAGACTGCAGCTCCGGGGTTCTTCTCTTCACACTCTACCTTATTCTACAGCAGCCTCCCTTTAGAGGCTCCAAAATGAAATCTTTAAGGCTGACTGGTGGCTGCATGGTTATCTTTCTCACTGACTTGCAGAGCATCATTTCTGTTGTTAATTCATACTCGTGTAATACTTGCAGAAGGGCCTCCCTTCATCTTCTCTTACTTAATCCACAGCTCTGTGCAGTTTCCCCATTCCAACTGTACCAGGCACGCCGTGGAGCTACATGTTCCTGAGAACCAGTTTGGGCACTGAGCTGAATTTCTCTGCCTGTCCAGCACTCCTCATCTCCTTTCTGAAATTCATGTTAAAAAATGCAGGCTGGCATTAGATTATGGCAATTACTTACCAACCAGAGCTTGATATGTCAATGTCGTAATTGCATCAACATTGCAGCCAAAGAGGGGTCATGCTTAGCTATCTGAACTCACTAAGCAATAAATACCTGAAGAACCTGGTCCAAGGTAGTAGATGTGAGGTGTTTTCCAAGAGGCTGCAGAAGCCTCTCAGCATGGTTGGGAGCCTCAAGCAGAAATTGGGACTGGCATTGTGGGTTGCCTTCAGGGGTACAGGCAGTTCCATGGTCTGCACATCGCTGCAGCTCAGGTGTGTTGAGTAGCAGGATCCAAAATGTGCCACAGGAATCACGGGCGGGCCCAGAGGAGCATTTTGAGCAAGGTTTTCTGCAGCTTTGAATTTGTTGCTCACTTCTGGGCTGCTCCAAGGCGGTACCCAGCACCAGCTGCCCCCAGTGGGGACCTGCCCGCCTCCTCTGCCTGCACCAGCACCTCTGGGACTCCTGGCCAGGGGCAGACCTCAGGGAGCACCAGTGGCTGCTCCATGGCTATGGGGCTTAGTGGGTGACTTCCATATGTACCTACGTCTGTACATCCATATATATACCTGCATGGGACATTGAGAAAAGTATTTCACACCTAACCTGGGACATTGCTGACAACCTTCAAATCAAAAAAGTTGTTCAACTCTTTAAAAAGGTGGGTTTCAAGTTTGCCTTAAATACGCACTGTGTGTTTTATCAATGCATGTTCAACATAGTTACATGATTTTACACTTTCATTTATGTATATATCATATGCACCTATATATAACTATAAAATTTTCATTCTTAATGACTGGTTTCTATACAGCAGCAAAATATACATCATGTGATTGTCTCACATCATTATAACAAAGTTCTTCCAGATTTGGGGAGGGTGAGAGGGAAGGAAGAGAGAAACTGTGTGTGAACATTTTTGTTTGAGGGTATTGAAGGCATTTAAGGGACCTTTACAAAAATCAAATTTAAGAGACCTCTCGTTCATCTTGCGAATAGTACAACAACAGCTTGCAGGAAATGGTAATTATCTCTTACTACCACTTGCTGGTACCCTATAAAATATTCTTTTAAAATATCTAATGCGTTGAGGTGTGTCAAGTAGCTTTTTCACCACATGGTGTGTGATAAACAGGATATCTCTCGTAATCAGAAATCGTGGAATGTAAAGCACGCGGAATGTGAAGATTAAAAGAGCAGTGTTTTTCTTTAAATGAATGTAATCAATGCGCTTATTAGTTTGCTGCGGCAGAAGGAGGGAGTGGGTGGGTGTTTCAGAGTTGGCACATGTCTATTTGGCAACAGTGAATAGGCTGAGTGTTTATAGAGAGAGCTCTGTGGAATCCCTAGATTCTGCAGATTTCCTTACCAATTTTGTCTCAGATAATTAAGGATTTTAAATAATAAAAGAAAAAGTTAAAGAGGAAGTACAAGCTCCAGCTGGATCAAATAAGAAATTTAAAAAAAATAAAAAAGAAGGGTTTTTAAATTCTCAATATCGCCTTAAAACTAAAAATCAGCACTAAAGCACAATTTGGCTCTTAGAAGTAACTATGGAAAACTGGCACCTGCTTCCTCAACAGATCTACTCCCTCGATGTATCCAGAGATATATCTTCTTAAACCAGTGATTAAAAAAAGTTTCTACAGCTGTTGGACCTACGAGACACAGCCCGTAAATGACACAGGATTGAGCTGGAGACTTTCTGGACCACAGCCGCCGAACTGCTTCACTGAGCTTGACCTAAGGCTGGGGTAGAGCTCCCTCAAGTAAGGCAAAAACGTTGCAGCAGCCCTCATTGTCTATAACAAAAACTGTGTGTCGGTTTGCACAAATGCAATCTAGTCGGCCTTTGGTCATGCCTGGGACTAACAGTGGCAGACTTCCAGTTGGGACAAAGCCTCCCTCTCCTGCCTAGCGAGCGGGGCAGCTTGGGTTTAGGTAACGTGTGTGTGTCGCCTGTGGGAGGAACCTTCTCAGTGCAACAACTGGACGTAGCAATACGGCCTCTTTCATGCACACGAAGTTCCTGCAGAGCCAATACGGCTGCCCCTGCTGCTGTCAAGGAGGACATGAAGCCACAGAGAAAGAATATCCCTTGCTTATGAGGAAGGACTGCTGCTTCCCCATCGTACCTCTCCAGCATTGCTAATGGCAGTGGAAACAAAAGGTCCGACCTGCTCTCTTGCCCCACTTATTCTCCTTTCCATGGCCCAGCCCAGCCTGCCATCCTAGAAATACAATTCTCTTTCACCTACAATTCCAAAAAGCCATAGGCCAGTTTTGACCACCAGCTAAAAGTTGTGTGGCTGGATTAGGTTCACAAAGTCCCAAAAACCCGTTGAGCTGAGGCCTTGGAGGGCTGGTGGCCAAGCCAGAGAAGTGAAGGAGGCAGCGCTGTTCTTCTCTGAGAGCAGCATCTCTTATCCGGATTCTCTGCTGAAAAATTGGACTCTGTTAGAAAGACCAAGAGCTAAACAGACATCCAGCACCACTCCCACTGGTCAAGTGTTACAATAGTCCTGCAGCTCATGGTCAGGCAGTAAACAATTTCTCTGCAGTTACATACGAGCTCTGGAAAGGAGAAGGAGAGGAACTATTTCCCCATGGCCTAGTCCAGCACCACAGGAACTTCTTTGTAATTGCCATACTATTCTGAATTGTTTCAGTCTTTATAACTATATGACTTCCCTAAGTCATAACTATAGCATAGTTATCAAATTAGCTCAGGAAATAGATTTTTTTTTTTTTTTTTTTAAAAAATCAGAAAAACTATCTTTCCTAGTTCTAATAGATATATCTGTATAATATCTGGATACATATCTGTGTGTATATACATATATGCATATTATACACTGATCAAATGCTACTTTATAATTAAGTAGTAATGTCTGGATGACAGAATCTATTTCCTACTTTTACCATGACTGAAAGAGACTGATGCTCTCGGGCAATATGTTATTTTGCCTGTTACAGGAAATCAAAAGCTAAGTGAAAACAGCAGCAGTTCAGAACGGGGATAAACCTGCAAATTGTAGAGAGAGGGCCGGTTTAGCTCAGTGGGTTGAGTGTGGTGCTTGAAACACCAAAGGTCACGGGTTCGATTCCCGTTCGGTTCTCACGTGTTGCCTGACCTAGTCAAGAGGTGGCGTCCCTGCCCATGACAGGGAGGTTGGATTAAAATGATCTCTAAGGTCCCTTCCAGCCCAGGCCATTCTATGATTCTATGTCGTGTCTGGTTTTGTCCGGTCAGTGGCTAAAAGAATTACCTAAAATAGCCTATCTCAAATACTCTTTGCAATTTCCTTGAATGTTTCCAGGTTGGGGAAACACCAGTAGGGATCCAAGAAGGGACCTCCAAAAGGCATAGCAAAGCTTGCAGCTCTCTCAAGGCGTTCAGCATTTAATGTCATAGGGTACTTACAGCTTCAGAGGCTCTGCCAGCTTTAGGAGCCTCACCAGACCTTCCTGATCACAAACCACAGACAGTGGAGGAGCCTCTTGGCTCAGAATATTTCTTCTGGTGGGAGGGAGAGGGAGAAGGGACAAACCTCCATCCCTTTCGCTCTCTGGTGGACTGGCAAATCTGAAGAAGCCCTGGCAGGAGTGCAACCCATAAAGCACACTGTGCCCGTATGCATTGATGGGGTTTCTCTGAGGATAAGGGTCAGATTCTAAATCCTTAAAAACGTAACAGCCATGAAGTCCAGAAGATTTCCACTGATTTTAGATCAGCACCACAGTGGGATATTATCCTTAGGCAAGATCAGAACAAGAGTCAGCAGGAAGACTCAGGCTGAGGACAGGGGCGTGCGCCCATTCCGAGCTGTGAGGTCCCATCAAAGCCCCATCCTGCATCCTTTCTCAGCACACACAGTATCTGGATAGAACATTTTAAATTGCGTCCTTCAAAGCACTTCCCCAACTCTTCGGCTTTGGCAGTGACCATTTTCTCATGCAATGTTGATTACCCCTACCATTTCCATGAATATACATTATAAATAATGGCTGTGCACAGAACTGTGTAGGTGAAGCACATTAATGTCGACACCGCTCTGCGATGGGGGCGTGCGAAGCTGCTTCTACGGGAAGGTCCCTCCCCCCTCCAATTTTGATTTTTCTGCTGCTGTACTTGATGACTAGCAATAAAAATGGGTAAACAGAGATCCAAGGGAAATGAAACTACATCTGTGGAACATTCAGAGCCAAAATACACAAGGTGGATAATTTGCATGCTGCATGTAAAAAGTAGTTACGCAGCTTTCTTCCTACTCTTTACATCTCCATTAAACATAATAATGGATTTCTAATTATACATCCAAATAATAGGCAAGCTGCAAGATGACGGGAGAAAATTGGGAAGGGGGAAAGCAACTAACCAAAGGTACGGATGTAACGAGGGTAGTGACATTTCTATAAAGATGCTTTAATGGTTGGTAAGTAGTCATTCTGAAACAGAAATTTTTTAAGTGTCCTAACAGGAGTTTTCATTTTCAGACAATTTGCTACGCAGTTAAGTGATGTCAGCCTACAAGCTGTAATCTGCTACAATGACCAAAGAAGAGCAGCTTTCACGCCCGTTACAATATATAATTGATTCCTAAATTGGCTTTCTACAAAAGAAACCAATCAGATTTATGCCAAATTCAGGCAGTGGATGAAGTCTTGACTTTTCATGTTAAACATCTGATAAGCTTTATGCTAAAGTAAGGTGCTACATTTGTGAATGGCAAGCTCCCTAAGGCAAAAACAAGCTCCAAGTTGATTATGAAACACAGAATTTTTATCAGCAAATGACAGAATCTGAATCGGACGTATTGCTGTAAGGAAGAGGCACATCCTCTGCCCGCGCAAAGCGCGAGAGCTCTGGCCAGCGGGGTTCCTCCTTCCCTCAGTGAAGCCCATCCCCACCTTGGTCCTGCTTACCTGAGGGCAGCCCAGCTGCCTGCCTCCTACTCACCTGCTGGCAGGTGTGTCGGTGGGGGAGATCCAGGATCCCCATCACTCATGAATGAAGGGTGACATCCCAAATGGCTGAAGCACTCAACACCACCTCTGCATCCGTTGGCGCCACTGCTTCCACGCAGAGCAGCAGTTAACTGTCTGAGCTGGCTCCTCTTGTAGGACCTCCTCGGCCTTCAGCAGCCTTGGAGCTCTAGCAGGTTCAGTTGTCCTTGACTCTCCACTGCTGCTCTGAGCTGTTTTGCCTCCTGGGTTTATTTTTTGTACCTTGGGATACCCTTATGGAGTAGAAATCTTGGACGTTCCTGGCCTGAGGTATCTCAAGAGTCTTCCAGAGGGTGATGTGCATGCTCCACATGCTCAGCCTGTCAATATCGGCTCCATCAGCATACCTGATGCAAACACCTATCCCTGATGAGTTAAGGCAAGAGATTACCTAGTAATCTCACTGTTATAGAAACAAAGAAGCAAATGTTTTCCTAATGAAATTTTCTAAGTATCATTTTCCTTTCTCATTTTGCCTTAGTCAAATAAAATCATTAAGTCTTCCTTGAAACCGGAGTACAAATGAGTCCTTCAGCCTTGGAAGCATGCGTTTAGAGGAGAAAAATAATCTGCCCATTTGCTTAACCTCTGAAATTAAACAGAATTCAGAGGTAATGTGGAGGGGGGATTTAGAATAGGTCTCAAAGTGACTTTTTCACGAGGAAAAATACTCTCTGAGGGAAGCTGTCTGTTAAATCTGTACATCTCATCAGTTCTCCCAGCAGAAGCAATAGCTAGCAGAAAGCTGTCTCAGGTGAAAGATAGAGGAGGGACCCCTGTGCCCTTGGCTCATAAACATCCAAGAGATGTCAGCATCGATGCCAAGGTCTCATTGAAAAACAAGCTTTTAATTCCTAGGAATTTAACAGCAGCTGAGGAGAAAACCAAATTCCTCTCTGCTTTGCAGATGATATAACCTGTGGGTGAATTTTTCCTAAACAACAGATCCTGTATGTTTACTATATCCATAAGACCAGCGCAGCCCTTGCTTTAGCAATGCTGGCGTCCATCCCCACCAGAACTTGCAGCCTCAGCGACAACTTTCCAAGTCTCACTTCCCTCTTGCAGCAACCGCAGGCAGCCCACTCGTTACTGACAATGTGGCTGGTAACTGGGAGAGAAATGGCAAATGGGACTGGAATTGCCCACCAGAAAGACTGCAATATTCAGTTGTTAAATACTGACAATAGTGAAGGTGATTGCTGACAGTAGTTTGAGGGTAGATGCTAAGCAACACGAGGTCTAAAAACCATTACTGCCCATTTGTTTTGTTCTCCCACGCTGCTTTGTTTGTGTGGGCAGGTACACAGGCAGTGATTTGTGTTCACATGATATTTAGTAAGCTACTATAACCAATAGCCCACCAGGTGCTAGCAGAGCATTAAAAAATACATTTGCTTCCAATTCCAGCCTGTGAATTCTCATCTATGTATCACACAATACCGTGAAAATTTATTTTTGTATGCACAAGGATTTTATGAAACTGTACAAATAAAATGCAATTTCAATAATAAACCCTCCCCTGACTTAGCAAAAATCAATTTCTGACATTTTAGCTAAGCAATTATATTTATTAATTGTCCTGGTTTCATCTGGGATAGAGCTAATTTTCTTCCAAGTAGCTGGTACAGTGCTGTGTTTTGGATTTACTGGGAGAATAATGTTGATAGCAACAGCTAAAAACATCAGTGTTTTAAGTAGTGCTCATCTGAAGTTAAGGATTTTTCAGTTTCCCATGCTCTGCCAGTGAGCAGAGACACAAGTAGCTGGGAAGGAGCACGGCCAGGGCAGTTGACCCAAACTAGCCAGAGGGACATTCCAAACCATAAAACACCAGGCTCGGTACAGAAACTGAGGGGAGCTGGCTCCAGGGAGGAGCAGATCACTGCTGGGGCATCAGTCCGTGAGTGGTGAGCAACTGCATTGTGCAGCACTTGTCTTTTCTTGGGTTTTACTTCTCTGTTCTATTTTACTATGTTTTATTCTAGTGGTTAAACTGTTCTTATCTCAACCCACAAGTTCTACTTTTTTTCCCCACCCAATTCTCTTCCCTATCCCACTGGGAAGGGGGCGTGAGCAAGTGGCTGTGTGGTGCTTAGTCAGTGGCTGGGGTTAAACACAACATAAGCGATTTGTATGAAACTGCTAAGGGTAGGTTTAGGTTGGACATAGGGCAGAAATTCTTTACTGTGAGGGTAGGGAGACACTGGAACAGGTTGCTCAGAGAAGTTGTGGGTGTCCCCTTCCAGAAGTGTTCAAGGCTGGGTTGGATGGGGCTTTGAGCAACCAGTCTTGTGGGAGGTGTCCCTGCCCATGGCAAGGGGTTGGAACTAGGAGGTTTTTAAGGTCCCTTCCAACCCAAACCATTTTGTGATCCTGTAAATTTAACTTTGTGATGACTGGCACAATGTCACTGTTCCACTTCCAAGCTTCACACATCAGCTGGCATTTCTCTGCATAACATTGCAATTTGAAGGTATTATTTATACATCGAAATTAGATAGTAAAAACTAGCATTAACTGACATTTATTGTTTCTCACTAAAATTTGTTTCTCTTGTCAGGAGAAAAAATCCTGAAAAGACAGTCTGAATCTAGCCTTTTGAAACAAAATACATTTATTTTCTACTAATATTTCTTATAAATAGTCATTTTTATAGCAACATATTTATCATAATTCATTTCCCAAGAATCTATGTACCACTTCTGAAAAGAGCTCAATTTCATTAGATTGCAAACTGCTCCATCTTGTGGTAACACGGCAGCATTAATACAAAACACAAACGTCCTTTCAGCTTTACACTGACTGGTTTCCACACTAAAGAAATGTGACGATTATCAGAAATCAATGGCACAGATATATTCCAATTGTCTTAGAGAGAATTTTGGTATCAACGCAAAGCAAAACACCAATGTGGCGGAGAATAAAAAAAAAGAGCCTGAACAAATCATAACATATATTGACTGGAAAGCACAGGTGGCCCCTTTTTTTTTTTGCCTACATTCAGAAAATATTTTAAAGTCTAAGCACCTGTCAACATCCAGGACACTTCTCTGAAGTCTTGTTGGCAAGGTAAGTTGGTCCACACTGCAAGCCGTTCAAAATTTAGACCTGAAGAGCCTGGCTTGGACACAGTTAAGTGGTCCCAAGCACCTGCCTCCTATTTCAATAACCTTGGGAACGCAACGGAATGAAAGGAACGGGAAGTTAAAATAGAGTATTCAAACTAAAAAAACTGATTCTAATAGTGTGTTGCTTTCACAAATCAAAATTAACTACTCCAATGAAATTTCCTTATCAGGTTCTCCCAAAAGATAGTACAGTTCTGATGAACTTTTGGCTCAGTTTCACAGTTAGTTGGAAGCCTGAGCAAGGAGCTATGAAGCAAGGGCTGGGGTCACACAGCATTAGCAAGTATTTCTAGAGACTTCCCCAAGAAGTTGTGATAAATTCTAGAATGTTACCCTATCTAAAATTTTTGCTGGGTCTAAACACCAAAGGCTGTGCCCATTCTTTTTCTGGAAGGTAGAACATTTAAGAAATCCTTCAGAACATGGTAAAAGGCTTTCTATGTTGTGAGTAACTGATCCGATGTTGCACTCTTACAGCTTTATTGTCTAATGAGGCAGGAAAATAAATATGGTCAAACAGATCAATTTTCATTTATCTTAAGATTAAAAAAAGAAATCTACTACTGAATCTCCTCCTGTATGTTCTTCAACTAGCACTTTCCTTTAAGTCTATGTGCTTATGTACATTTTGTTACGGAAGTCAAAAGAACCCTTCCTTAGACACCTGGCCCAGCATGGATATTTACTGAATGCTTTTATTACAAGTCAAAGCTTTTGCTGAAATATGACACAGAGTTAATGTGCTACACACAAACGAGTCAAAGTTAAGTTAGCAGAAATGCTAATTAAGCCATTTTGTATTTGCCTTACTGGAAAACATGTCTCACGTAACCCCAACTTGTTTTACAGAGTTGTTACTTGGGAGAAGAGACCGACCTCCACCTCGCTACAACCTCCTTTCAGGTAGCTGTAGAGTCACACATTTTGATTGAGACCAGCTACGTTGGCAATGAGAAATCTTGCCCAAGTTTACTAAGTATTCTCATGAAACAGGAGTTAAAAAGAAGCACAGAGTGGCTTTGGGGAGTAAGGAATTAGAAACACATCAGTCAAGGATGCACACCCAGTTTCTGACCTTCTCTGTTTAACACAGTTCAAGTGGTCTATTTACTTGCTGTCCCCTCTTGAATGGTGTGCAGGAAAATAGTGACCCACAGAGATCACTCACATCTGTTTATCTCCTGAGGTGACCTGATAAGCACCTTCTGTTACTTCTGAGGTATATTATTTTTGGCATAATGCAATTTATGGGCTGGGGAGAAAATATTCCACTGAAGTCTTCTAAATTAAAAGGAATTTGGAAGGTGTCATGTTAAAGCTATTGAATTAATTTCTTTTTTCTGCTTTCTCCTGGTGAGATGAACCTTATATTCTTTTTTTTCCTATAGCCCAGTGCCTACAGGAAAGATGAAGGATATGCTCTTCCTTGGAAGCCCTATGTATTTGACCTCTAGGAAAGAAACTGGCAATAAACCAAAACCTTGTGGTTTTGGGCAAGCGCTGTAACCACTAATCTATTTTGGAAGGCTACAATTATAGACAGAAGGTGGGCAGCACTGTCATCACCTCCTGGTTCTGATTTCAAAGAAGAAAAGTTATGACTTTAATTTGGCAAAGAGACCAATGCTATCTTTGGGCATTAGCCATATTTGGAACACACCTCCTTAATCAGGCCCCTTGAGATTTAAGGGGTGGAAAAGAGCATTCTAAAAGATTAACTTCACCCTAATCCCTCCAGCTCTTTCTGCTTTCGGGGGAAGACGAAAAAACCTGACTCCTCCAGTGGGTGATTCAGAACACCTAAATTTAGGTACCTGCTCTGAATCATTCCCTACTTAACCTAGGGAGGCATCCTGGAGACAAGTGACTCCAGAGGCAACGGGTTATCCTCCGTGACTGCTCCTCTCTCAACATCCCCTCGACTGTCAGCACCCTTCTCACTCATTTCTCAGCTCCACCACAGCTTAGGCGGGAAGTTGTCACTTATCCTCAGATACCTGTGAGGCAGAAAGGGAGGCACTTCAAAGCTGCCCATATACCTGGTTAGGAGCTGTCTAATTCCAGAATTTAGAAAAGTCAAGTCACCGAACAAACACACTGATTTTTTAGAAGTTAAAATCCATCAAGTTTTATAAATCACTACTGACTTCAGTGGAGCTAAGATGCAAATCTGGCACTCAAGCTACTATTTTAGATTTAGAATTTTTGCAAATTACACCATCATTTTCCACTATTTTAAATAAATTTAAAGAAAGTTTTTTAAAAGTTGCTTTTTAAACAGAGAAAACATAACAGTTATAATGGAAAAGAAGTCTTTATTACTAAATATATTTATATAATAGTTTCAAATTATAATTCAGTACATCTTGAAATTCTTGTGGCATTCTGTCATTCTTTAAATACTCAGACTTAGCGCTTTTTCCAGGTGAATTTCCGTCTGGCACCCTCTTGACCAGGCTTTTTTCGTTCCTTCACACGTGGGTCACGTGTTAATAGTCCAGCTACAAGACACAGAAAAGCACCCGATTTGTTTGTTATTAGTTAATATAACAGATATACTACATGTGGAGGATTCAAGGTAGCCAATAACTTCACATATGAACTGTCACATCTATAAGGGTAAAGGTTCAGTATAAAACACACTGAAAGGAATTTCATCATATCCTCTGTCATTTTAACTTTTCTTTAGTAACTGAACCTTCTTCACATTTTGCTTTACAAACCAGCAAAAAATCCCACATTGTTTTATATCTATATTGCTTAAGACTTCAGAGCTGTGGTCTCCAAAATTTTTGACTGTGTACTCCTACCAGTAAAATATTTTTGAGCATATACTCCCAATATATGTGTATTTATTCATTTATAAATAATATTGACTACTGAAATGCTGAAATTTTCTTTCTGCACCCCAATGGATCACCTTGCACAACACTAGGGTGCACACATCTCACTTGAAAGACCACTCTTTAAAAGTACACTTAGTGTTTGATTACATTTTTATGTATGTGTCTATCTATATACATATACACACATGTATCATTAAAGATACTCAAGCTTACAGGGGTATTCCTAGCAAGTCATACTTGTCCTTACTGAAAAACTATAATCAAAGAGACTTGTTGCAAAGACACTAGCATGAAGACAGCTTTACTTCCACAGATGACAATAGAGTGAAAGAGTCATAGCTGTTGTGCCAGTAAGACATGCAGGTGTTCTCCCTACTAGTCCAGAAAGAACACAGTTGAAAGCTCAGCGTTCTTAAGTCCATATTTGCTGAAACGGTATGGCATCTAATCACGGAGAAGCACTAAATATTGCAGTTATCAGGTAAGTTCTATCTTATCCTAGGTAACCAGATTCTAAAAGCAAGAAAAGAAAGAAGCTCCTTCAGTCAGGCTATAGTTGCATGCAGTGTGTTCATGCTCATTACTATCCCTTCAAAGCTAACCCTCTAGTGTTTGAGAATAAAACCTTTTTAAACATGAACAAGATGTGACTAACCAAGTAAAAGAAAATACAGTCTTATTACCTTACAGCTCACTAACGGCCAATCAAGGTTTATTTGTTAGTGAACATACATTCATGTTTTGTGATTCTGTGTTGAAGTAATATAAACTGGTTAACAGACCTAAGAGAGATCATGAACAAACGTAAAAACGCTCAAGTCATTCAAAATATACAAAAAGAAAACAATTTATAAATAAATGCAGATCCCTTTCACACTATATAAAAGGTTTCACTGGGATTATTTACTCAAATTTGCACTATCTGATCCTTAATGATCCTTGTATTAATTCTGTGAATTACCAGAAACACTAAGAAACATTAAAATCATTTCAGTTCCTACCTTGCCTCATGAATTCCACCTCCTTTTCTGTCACAAAACTCCTTAAGGCTCTGGCAGAGGCTAAACGTATTGCTCCAGCCTGTGCAGATCTTCCTCCACCAGAGACTGTGCAAATCATGTCGTGTTTTCCAACTCTGTCAAGAAACTGGAAGGGGAACAACAGCTGTTCTCTAAAAATAAAAAATAATCGTAATTATAAACATTAAATATATGCATGTATATAAAGTTCCATGCTGTAAAGTTCCATGCTATGTACATTTCTTATCACAGTACACACAACTTTCAGGCAGAGATCCAGAACAGCATTCATACCTAATTTCCAATTGATATCAACTACGCAAATGGCAAATTAGAAGCTAGGGGCACATTCAAACTGACAATGCAAAGCATTTTAAGTTCAGTTTAACAATTAATTTTGTTCCACTAATTATCTATAGATGCCAAGATCTGTCAGCCCTGGCTATTCAAACTCAGCAACCTCTCTCTCTATTCTTGAGCTCAGAAATCACAATGTAAAATAAAAATCCCATAAAAGTGATTGAAACCTTAGGTCAGTCTTATCTGTATCAGACTGTGCACATCATCCAAGAGCTGAAGCTTTACCTCAAGTATCTCACCCTCTTTGCTTCCAACATGTTACTGTATGTCAGAGTAATATGCATACAATTTGCAAATCTCTCAGGGAACACTTAAAGACATCGCTTATTATTTATTTAAAAAAATAAACTGCAAGACCTTTCTAAGGGGACCAAAATTTGAACTACCCAAATAGTCTGTGCTCTTGGTTTCTGCAATCCTTCAGAAAGGGACAGACAAGAAAACAGCAAGGCTTGTCTATCAGTTCTTACGCTTCCGACTCATGAAAACTAGTCAAATAAGACCAATTTTCATAAAGACACACAGAAACAAGAACACAGCAGCAGCTCTGTGGAACACTACACCAAAATGTAATTGCATGATTTTCAGTGGAACAGTTGAAGTACAGCAAAAAATACAGCATTTTGTAGTGCTCTCACCTGTCCTGCAGCACTGGGAAGTAATGTAACATGTCTGTTCCATTCACTGTAATTTTTCCAGTCCCATTGTCATAAACTACTGCAGTAGCTTTTGCAGTTTTTCTTGCACCTTAAAGGAATTAGAACCATTCTGTTATGAGGCTTCAGTGATCAACAGAACTTCAAATGCCCAAGAAGTTAAGCAAATCTCAACACCTTCATACACTACCAGTCATTTCTTCTTGGAGGCTGTGGTAACAAAAAACCTGAAGAATTAGGAGAAGGAAATAAACACAAAAAATGAACACTTGCAGCATATTTTAATCAATGTCTATTGGAGGGTGGGGAAAGAGTGTGTTAGGAGGAGGTAGACGTAACACTCTACCTTCCATAACTTCAGTAGATCAGGACACTTTCTTGACCTGGAGATGTCACAGTACACTAAAATAAACAGTTTGTTGAACATTTTTGTCTACCGTAAGTACGATTTCTAGTAATTTATAAATTCTATAAATTTATAAATTCTAGTGATTTAAGAATATTCACATGGAAAAGGTCAGCACTTTAATTATACTGATATAAGCAATGCCTATGCATCACTCAGCATATAGTTTCCTCAGAAACGACTACTTACAGTTAGTTCTCTCTAAGTGCATTAGCCTCAAGTTAAACCACAGCAAACTCTCTGTGCTAAAGCATAAGACTAATCTTTTGTAGCAGAAAGGAAGTAATCATTCTGATAGAATAATTTTGAAACAAACATTTTTCTTAATTTAGGGAGCGATGGGACACAAAAAAGATTGCTCTTGAACTTAATCTGATGGATTTTCTTAAATAACATTGGTTGCACATTTATCAAACTTCAGTAACTACTCTTCTGAAGACACTATTGCAAACAACTGTGGATTAAATCCCAGTCTGGTGCTCTCACATCTTGTTGTCCCATCATCTTGAAGCCAACCCAGCTAGAACAGAGCTCTCTAGCCCTTTCATCCCTCAAATTCTCCACAACCTTTTTTCTGATTATCATCTGCTGCCTGCGTGCTGCTTAAGGATACGAATCATCTACCAGTCCTCTTCAATGTATAAAGTCTGTGTGTGTGTGTGGGCACATGTTGTTCAGAACACCACCAGACTTCCCTAACCATGTTGCCGCTACATTATTTTTTCTAGACAACGATGGTTCATACCATTCCAGTATGTGTTCCTCCACTAAAAATGTAAGCAGCCTGTGTTTAGAAGACACAGAGACCTTCATGGCTTTTCTCTTAACATCCCCTCTGTCACAGTAGCAATGACTGATTCCTGTTTCTGTCCCATAGTTCTAGCTGTGGTTCGTCCACTTGTTTAAAAGATTCAGGGAACTCCCTCTTTTCATTTTCCTAGGCTGTTTGTAAATACCCAAATGCCTTGCTATTTATTCTTCACATCTACAAAACCCTCCTTTGCCAGATTGCCTACGAAAGTCACGATAAAGCATGTCATGGGTTAAGCATGCCACTTTTATACTTAGCAACAATACTATTACATCCAAGGAATTCTCTGTATGCGTCTGCACTTCCCCAGTTCCCTACCCTTTATGTTCAACAGTCAGTGACGAGAGTCCTACAACAGGTAGCACAACAGGGTCCTCTCTACAGAGGTACTACTCTGCAGAAATGCAGATAAAAATTAGTAGTTGATAGACTCCATGACAAAAGCTTTCCCGTTGTTATGAGGCCATGTCATAACTTAGCATGCGATAACATAATTAACAATTACACATGCAGTAGACACATAAGCGTAATTAAATGAAATAGTGACACATTCAGCAGTGCTGTACATACAACAGAGAAAGTAGTGTGAAGAAGAAAAAATTCTACATCATTACCAAACAACTTGAAATTATTACCTTCACCGGTGCTGAAGGCTACTCCTCGCTCATCATACTGCAAGGGCTCAATAACTACCGTCTGTAATTGTGCAGGAACTTCTTTGGAAAACTTTTGCACATACTTCTCCTCGATGTCAGCACATGGCAACGTCACCAATTTTTCTAAGAGTTGAATAAATCTTGAATACTGTAGACAACAAGACTTCATTAAAGGATGCAAGCATAATGGCATTTGCTAAGGTTTCTATTTTTATATAATTGATCTTTTCTACTTCATTTTTTATTGATGATTTCTGACAAGATGACACTTTTGCACCTACATGCTGATTTAAGAACAGTATGCAGATGCATCATTTTCTGTGTGTCTAAAGATACCTGGTTCTTTCTTCAGGCAACAAGAAAACTTTAATTCAAAGCATAACCAACCCCTTTGTAATACAGGATTATTAGATCTCACTTTTTAAAAGAAAACATTGGGAGGGGGTGTCTTCATTCTTTTATTATTGTTTTATTAAAATGGCAAAAGGAAACAATTTCCACTTCATTTTCTGTAAGTCAGTATGTTCATTGACTTGGAAATAATTTCATTTCACTAAACTGAACCTCTTAAATGATTATATTTCATAATATATACAGGAAATACCTATCTATCTATCTTTGGCTGTTCAAGCTGAGTTACTTTAATGTTTATGATTTCCTTTAAAACTGAACAATCAAGCTATTTAAAAATTCAAGAGATACTTGACTTAAAGGGCAACCTCTTGAAATAAATTATCCTTTGCTACTGTGTGGTTCTCCTTTCCCCTTAGACCCCCTCCAAAGTTCTTCAACACGTGATTAAAGAGTAAACACCACTGCGTTAACCCATTTGTGCTAAAAAATGGGATGTCCTGTGATGAAGTGCTACTGGCAGTAGCACTAGACAGCTGGTCACTGGATATAAAGATACTCTATCATCTAAAATGGACTTTTCATATGGACATCATAACCTTATTTTTGAAGTTTTCTTCACTTACAAGCTATTATTAAAAGTATTTTTTCTTCTCTCTGTTACTACAGTCTTCTGCGCAAATTAATACTTTTCTTGTAACCTAGCAATAGTCTCCGCAACTCTGACATCACTCAGATACTTCTAACAATACGGCAGATGCGTGGTAAAGCCTCTGAAGAGCAGAAACAAAACCCCAAAAATTTAAAAATGATAGAGGCTATAGATGAAGAAAGCTTCCAACAGTTTTCACTTGCAGAGTGTGAATAAAAAAAAAAGTATCAATAGCTCTGATTCTGTTTAATAATGCAAACCTCAAAGAAAAATCTTTTGCAATGGTGTAAGAATATGAGCAGGTAAGACTGGTAGGACCATCTCATATCAAGACATTTCAAATACATTTAAAGACTCTTTCTTCCTTGTAGGCCGAGACTTCGAGGTTTTACATGCAAGAGGGCCAGTATGTAAAAGCTTTTGGGCTGGATTTTTTTTTCAGTTTACTGCAACCTACTTTTACAGATGTACAATGTACAAAAAACAAGCAGTAAAGAACACCAAATTCTTTGGTTGTACAACTAGATCAGTTCGTGATACTCGAGAAGAAAAACAGCCACTTCAAATGCAGGAGCTACTGAAAAAGCTGAAGTCATAACTGTTGCTGCTGCGAGCAAGATAGAGGAATAGTGAATTTACAGCAGCAATTTCTAACCTATTCTTATGGACCACAATCTTCTCAAGACCTTTTAACATCACCCATAGACAAGGAAGTCATCACAAGTTGCTGTTCTGGATGATGAGTGAGCAAAGAGCATGTTTGCTGTTGCGATGCTATTTTTGCAACGACCCTGTCCACAGAACAGAAGAGACTGAAGAACACTGTTTCTAGGTGAGAACATACTTGGGATGCTGACACAAATACTGTTATGTTTTCTGGTACTATCACATTCAAGCCTAAACTTCCGAAAGAATACTGAAGTGGGCACATACACCAAACCTGATGTTAACAAAACCTAATACTATTTAGGGGACTGTAGGAAAGAATTCTGAGAAAAAAACAAATGTATGACTATCAGGATGAATAGTCTTATTCCCATAGATACCTGTAAAGAAGGACTCCAAATCTAGACAATGATACAGTTTGCAGGTACTGGGCAAATCCTAAAACTCTCCTCTTTCCCATCATATTCATATCAAAGAGAACATAACAAGAGAAATCTGTGTTGGACCACAGATCTCCATAGCCTTGTACCTTTTTTCCTGGTGTTTGATTCCATAGCCAAACACTAAGAAGGACTCCTTAGTTCTCATCAGCCCTCTCTGTGATTTTTCTACCATTATCATGTCCTTTTTAAGATAAAATAGTCTGAAACAGATTACACCATCACACAAATCTGTTGTGTTTCCCACCTTGAACATTTACCCCTTCTCTACAATAAACAACAGAGGTTCTATAGCCCTGTCCGTTTTTCATCTGTAACAAGAACATATGACTAGTTTATTTCTATTATAAAGTGTTACTATACTCCACTTCTAACTACATAATTAGATGATAAGGAACAAGTGCTTTAGGCCTTACAACACTACCGGGAGAAAAACTAAACTCTGATAGTAACAATGGTTAATAGTTCTGTACCGTGCTAGATAAAAAACGTGAACCGAGTCACTTTTCAAGACAACATGAATGCGACAGTGCTGTGAACATACAGACTTTTTGAGAAGAAAGAAAATTCTTTTGAAGAGCACCTGCGTCTACATAGTACCTTTTCAGTATCCAAAAGTGCATGCACAGTCTGTATTTTTAAGACACAAGCCTCCTTAAGATTAGAAAGATTAATTACTTACATCATCATCTGACAGTTTTTCTAACAACACTTCTTCCAATTCAGTCTTAGTCAGCCATCTGCTGCCAACCTGGTTTCTGTTTAAAATATCATATATTCTCCCTTTAATTAACCATGCAATTAGATTACATCACAAAGGACCACACATACAGTCAGTCTTCATTCAGAAATATATTCTCCATTATAAATTAATACAGATCCCATTCCTATAGTAAACACAAGGCAGCCTGCATTGATTTAAGAGACGGTAGCTTCACATACTGAATTAGCTACGTGAAAATTATGAGTATCAGCTATACATTATTCGCATTACGGAAGTCCAAGATAGAGCTAGAGTAATACTGTAACAGTAAGTGAATTTCTCCACTTAGGACTTAGGTTTAAAAGCCTGCTGCTAAAAAAATTTGGTTTACAAGCAGCAAAGAACTAAATCAAAGGCAGAATGTTAAAATCCAATTCTAAAGTAACAGAATTTTACCTCTGGTCTTTACTGTCCTGATCAATACAAAAAACTCTACTAGCAGTAAGCACCATGAAAGTACTAATGCAGAAATAACACACTGGACTCTACCTACTGCGTAAACTTGGCCTGCTCAGCACAGAAACTGCACTGCTGATGGCAAAAGCAGAAAATTTCTAAGAAAGCAGCCTCACACGGAAATGTTAACACAAGGAAAAAATAATGTTTGAAATACATCTCTCTGAAATATGTATAACATTAAGTGACCATCTAAACAGGTTGCCACCATAAATACACATGCCAGCATTATCAGCTAAATTTAAGGCAAAGCTTAACTAGTTCTTACCTCTTCAGTTTTTTTTGAAACTATCTTAATGAATGTTTTCAGCAGCATTAAGGAAGCTGTGATTCAGAAAAGCACTCCTTCTGAAGGTGATTTTAAGTAGTACTTCTTCTTAAGTACGTATTTTAACGCTTTTCTGAGTCAATAAAGGCTTTTCATGCCCTGAGAAACAATGCTAGTTTTAACAGTAATTTGAAGAAGCTTCCTATACTGCCAGACTCAAGTATATACTTACATTTACATATTGCTACTTACAAAAATTTCATTGAATCTACTGGAAGTGAAAAGCTATAATGCTTTAAAGTAGTTCAAGGTTCTAACCCTACAATTAATATTACAGAATGTATCCACAACAGATCATTTTCTGGAAGAAAAAAACAAACAAAACAATCCACAAAAAAACACCACAACAAAAAAAACCCAACCCATAAACAGCCCTTCTCACCCACGCTCTACCTACACTTCAGAGACAAATTATCCAGGCTAATCTCAGAGGAAGTTGTATATCCAGGGTAGAAAATAAGTCTCAAAAATCTTTTAAATTCTCTGCGCTTTTACAAAACTAACAGGGAAAAAGCTTTTAACTCTGAGTAGCTTTAGGTCATTTTTCACATCAGTAAATCCACTGGCTGAGCTCTATAAGCAGTCAGGCTATTTTTCAGCTGCATATACCAAGAAACTAAATTCATGTGGTCTCTTGTCTGCTCAGAAGCTAATGTGAATCTATCATAAAACATTCTGTGGGTCACAGGACACTATATCATGAAGAGACATAAACTTCTGTTATTTAAGAAACTGAGATAATCTCAGCAAATTAATCCTTTCTCTCACTAAAATAAATAACAAATGGCTGAAATTAAGAAATGACAGATCAACACGATGTGCAACTGGAACAGCATATAAATCTGGCTAAAAAACATACAGCACAAATATAGATAAAAATAACTTGGAGCAAAGAAAAAGTAACTATACAGAAAAGTAGTAAGTGCCAAAATCAGAACTTCCTAGCTGTATCCATTTCAAGACTTGTTTCACTTAATATTAGAATGTATCATAAAGTCCTTACAAGAAATTTCAAAATAGACAATCAAGAATACAGCCTATGAAAATCGAACAGTTCTTAAAGCATATACCCATCTCAAAGACAATGCTCTAAGGAACTAACAGCTGTAGCATCGCCCTTAGCTTCTTGTGGCTGACTTCTGCCTTTTCTGTCCAGTGGCTTAACTATCTGAGGAGCTTGCTGTGCATAGCAGAAAAGTTAAAGAAGAAAAAGAAAAGAACTCAATTCAATTGCTAATAATGGTGATATTTTAAACAAATCCAACCAAATAAACTTTTCTAAAATCACTATAGATTTTGACAATTTAGCTGTTCAAAGCCATTAGAAGATAAATAATGAAATATTTTTATACTTTTCAAGTCAAATATTGCTAAGTAAAAATATTCAAGAACTGTAATTAATGAAAGATGATTAGAGAGTTCAGCTTTAGGCCTTAGGATTTTTCCAATTTTCTTATGAAGAGTCTTCCTCCTTTTCCAAAAACCTTTAATAAATTAGAAAACTTCATACACAGAAACATACAATCCTAGATATTCTGTACTTATTTTCAAATCACACTTCAGAGCGTTTATACAGAAGAGAATACGGAAAAGAACAGGAAGACATTAAAGAGCAGGAGGAGCACATGATACATAGTAAAGGTAAGACTTGCCAATCTGAAATTACTATATGAAAATTAGACAAGGAATAGGGAGAAAAAGTCTGAAAATGTGTTAGCGGAATAAAGGGCAGGTACAGTAGGGAATGAAAAGACCAACATATTGAAGCATTTTAAGAAAACTGCTATCAATACCCATTCTAACTAGAAGCTTACTTTTTTTCCTTCTGCGGAGGAAGGTCTTGATCTCTCAGCTGGTCTTGGTATTTTTCAACATGCAGCAATTTTTCATATGTTTCCTAAAATGTATATGGATAAAGTATTTTAATGTTTTTTTCCATTTAGTTCTTAAAATTTTCTTATTTAAAACACATGTTGATATGGTTTTACTCTCCAAACACTTAAAATGCAGGGACAAAAAAAAGCAGAGCTCTATTAAAAAACCCCAAAATCATAGCAAGTTAAATCTAAACCAACAAACATTTAGAGTTTAAATATTTTCATATGTAGTTCGAAGTAATTTATTTTTAATTTTGATATTTTTCACCAACAGTGTTTGCTGCCTCCTTACATATGCTTGTAAAAAAAAAAAAAAAGATTCTCAACTGTATAGAAAGGCAATTATATTTCTGTAACGGATGTAACTCCAAAACATATTGCACAATAACTTCACCAGTGCATCCACATTTTAACTTGACTCTTAAAATACTGACAAGGTTTAAGACTGTAAATAATTTTCATTTAGTTAGATTTTTGTACATTTAGAGTGTCAGCTTTATTGGTGGTCTGTATCAGTCAGAACCCCCTCTTAGCTATAGGGACACACAAAAAGTCGTATGTTTACCACAACCAGGATTTCTGTTCTTTCAAACATTACTGATATATTTACACTGAATTTTCAGTATTCTCAAAAGTGTCAGGCTATGCTATTATTTTCAAACAATGCTGTGACAGTGATTTACCACTTCAGAAAAACAAAAGGAAAAATAGTCAAAAAAGTCACACTGAAAATGTTACAGAAGAAACATGGTTTTAATAAATAATTTTCAGAGGTTTTTTTTCAGTTCGGAAAGTTTCAGAGAGTATTTGGTTCTAAAATAAAACACTGTGATTCAAGTCACAAGGTAAATAGGAGAATTTTGAGAAATAATTATAAATTATATTGAAATAACACAGGATTGTTGCACTATGACAAAGTACTTATTTGCCAAATAATTTACTTCCATTAACTAATGGAAACAGAAAGCTTACAATCACTTTCAAATACCTTATTAATATAATAAGTTTTAGCAAATACTAGGGAGAAACTATAGTATAATTATTCGGGACAAGAAACAATAGTTATTTAGGGTTTTTTCCTTCGTATTAATTACAAAAAAATGGTAAAAGAAGACATGAGACAGCACTGTACTGTCAGAACTTAACCGATGAAATACCAGTTCTTAACATAATACTGGAATTTGCAACAGGATGCAATGAAATTTCTGCATCAGTTTACATTTAAAACAAAACAAAAAACTTCCTTATGCTCAAGCTGATTTATCTACTAATATAAAAACACACCCTCACATACACTAAAAATATTTGTACTTAAAGTGTACGAACTCAGAACAGATTGTTATCCGAGCTGCACTCAAAGCATTTAAATAGAGACAATTCACTGAAGTCTTTGATGCAGGTCATTGGTAGCATTTTTAACACCACAGTGACACACAAGTATTTTTTAGTAACTCCAAAGTACAAAAGCCTAACGTATAGAATTGTCCACTTTTCTTTGACACAGCAGAAACCCTTTATTTTTATAGAAATAACCATCAGACAGGAACTAGGAAAATTTTTCCACTTCAAAAAGTCTATCTATCTTCAAACACCAGAAACATCACATGAAAGAGCACAACATACGGGAAAATCGTATTTTTCCAAGATTTCCAAACCTCACAAATATATCTGTAGCTCTCTAAGACAGCAAGATACGGTAGCGCTACTTTGGGCAAGATTCATGTCACATCACTCTAATAATCTTAGTGGCTCCGTTCAGAGCTGACTATTAGGCTGCAAAAAGCATCGACTATACATTACAAGCACAGGTATAGTTTGAGTTAGAGAGCATGAGGTGTGTCCGACGCCAAGCAATTTTCAGGTATCTGTAGTTAGACACGAAAAACAATCAGTATGGAACAACCAGCATGGAAGCTTCTGCTCTGGACTGTCGAGGGAGGGAAGAGAAGGGGAAGGAAGGTTGTGGCTCCCACTCAGCTGTCTGGGGAGAGCTCAGTTGGAGCAGGCTTAGAGATTCCTGGGCGCTTCACCAACTTCTGAAGAAGTCAAACCAGGCATGAAGATGACATTGTGGCGTTAGATGGTCAGAAGAGGTACTGGGTTACGAGGTCTTATAAATGTATAAGGAGGTTTTTTAGAGCTACCCTCCCAGCTTACTTCTTGCCTTCCTAAGGCACAGAGTGTCACCTTCCAAACTTGGAGTCTGTCTCCTCAGAAATACCCATCTTCACCACACTCTGGCAGAGACATTTATATACAACAAACACACAACTATATCACAGCTCTTTAAAAAAGACCAGAGAGAGGGAATCACAGTCACCACCCTAGGACAGACTGACTACAGTCAGAACTGCTTCTAAACAGCAACTGAAGTATTTTCAGGTAACATGCCACAAGTTAAAGGAAGACTTTTTTTGCCATCGTATTCAAAAACTACAGATAGGCAAATAAAGTGAGATGTGGGTTGCCACTCACTAGTTTTTAGCCTCAGAAATTCATTGTTATAACAGTAAAGAAGCTTTACATCAGCTGGAACAGTAAGACTTTCCTGAAGACCCTCCCCAGGTATTCTCAAGCAACAGCAATACTCCACAGCCTGTTTAAGCTCTAAGAATGTGCATTTCTAAGAATTATCTCTTTAAACTGCTCTAGTTAAATTACAGTAATTATGCCCATTCATACAAAGGACCCTTTACACAGGAGATGAAGTCAAATGACATTAAAAAGTAGTATTTTAAAACATTTCCCAGTGTAAGAACGGCTAAATATAATTTCCTGCATCTTTCTGGCAATGAGAGTGGACTCACATCTCTTATGAAACAAAATTTTGGCCTGAAATATCAGAAAAAATAATTAATGCGTGTATTTAATATCTGTATAGAGATTAAGTCAGACTGAAAGAACCACTCACGTGTGAAGTAAAGTTCGTGGATGAGCCTTTGCAAAACCAGAATCACATGTAATGCCCAATAATTTATCTGACAAATCTTCACTCCTTAACGGCTAAAGAAAGCTTCTGAAGACACACTTGCTTTTTCAAAGCTGGCAGGTGAAGATTTTACTAATCACTTCAGGATTCAGTAGTCCAATTCATGAATGTACACATCTGTGTGTCTTGTAAACTCAGCTATTACACAATCAAAATAGCTGATTTTACAAGATTGGCTATGTACTGAAACGCTCCCATCTCTAATAGAGAGATCAAATTTCAGATCTCTACAAGGATGTTCGCTTTTAAAATAAAAAAATATTCTTATTTTATCCTGCATAAAAAATTCGGGGAAGGAATTAGCAAATGAAACCCTAGGAGGAGAGATTTTTCTGGGAAAAAAAAATAATTTTAACATTTCAGTTAACATATGCTGTAGAGCCCACATTTTACATCACAGTTTGTAATTTTCTTTGATTCTTATGTGGTCTTGACTTCAACATATACTTTGGGGGATTTTAGGTTGGGGTTTTGCAGATCAGAGATTATGCTCTAACAACGTCTGATATTTCTAAAAAAGTACAAGAATCACAATTATATAAAATTGCTATTTTGCTAGACAGAAAGGTATGAAGAGATAATTTCACCTTGTCCTGCACATTAAAAAAAATCTGATTCTACTCTGAAAAACTTTTAGGTTACATGAGGATCAAATATACTCTCAAGCATTTCTGAAATGGTGTTTCATGCAACAAACACTCTTTTGTGTATCAGAAGAAAAATAAATTGTCTTTTTCCCCATAGCTAAACTTTATTCATCAGGCAGAGGAAAGACAACAATGGAGTATAAAGCAAACACCCCTTATGAAAGTTCATTTAATATTCAAGTTATAACAACATATACATTTACAGTTAGAATACATGCAAATATACAGTTTCTTTTTAGCAAGACAATAAGATTATTTATTAACATTAACTAAGCAAGTAATGCTGTGACCAGTCATTGCTGGATATTACTAGCAATTAATAAAATGTAAGTTCCACATGAATTTATGCAGGAATAATAGCATACAAGTTTAAGCTAAATGTTTATCCGATTTATTAAACTTAATGTAGCAATTTAAAGGACATACTCAAATGGGATTGATTACTTACACTAAACTGTATTAACATACAGCCCTTTTTTTATCCTAGACAAATTAACTAGCTTTGAGACTCAAAAAAAATACATTTTCTTAAACACATATTAGTCTAATAAGAGGTTAAAACAATGTTGGGAATTTCATGCAGATTTCAGCTTCCATTTAGCTGACTAAAAAAACCCTGTTAAACCTCACTTAACGGATTTAGGTTTACAGAAGCCTATTTAATAAAAATATTCAGAAACAGATGAAGAACACTCAAGTATCCTACACTAATGAAAAATGCATTTGTCAAACCGATTTGTTTGAAGGTGGTTGCCACTGTTAGAAACAAGATGCACACTATTCTTTCAGGTATTTCCACGGCAAGCTTGCATACTCTTTCTAACTGCTAGGAAGAGCTAAAAATAAACTCGTACTCCTTGTAAAATTTGTAATTTCTTCATTATGATGGAATGCAACAAAACATCTTGCCCTTGGGTTGCTCTGTTTCAGCCAAAACAAATGCAAATGGCTTGTCAGATGACAGCTGTTTGATAAGGCTCTTCTACAAGACCTGCATGCTTTACTTTTTTCCGTGAAACTTGGGATGAAAGGCAGAAGGCAGGAAGAGAATTAATGTAGCATACAGTCTAAAGGCAATGCTACAACCGTGATTAAGTAGAAAAGTTAAAAGGCACAGATTTTCCACAGCCTCGCTGCGTGCAACCCATCCGTGTAACAAGTTGACAGGCCTAGCGCGTCAGCTCCATCATCCTCTCCGACAGCTAAAACGCAGCATTGCATCCCTTTTCAGAGAAAATTTGCGTCTGCACCATGAAGCGTTGTACATTATTTCTTAGCACTGCAGGGGGCTCAAGTCCATATGGAACCTTCACAAATATTACCACAGATCAAACCAGCGGCGTTTCGAGGCAGATTTGACATACCTATTTAAATGAACAGCAGGGGTCCTCGGGCTGCCTCAGGCTGTGCAGGAGAAAACCTCTGTGGAAAGCCTATGCTGCAGCTCCATTACTCAGCAAAGACACACTCTACATTTATCATTCATTTCATTTCTGCCAGGGCAAGAAGCTCATTTGCCCAAGGTCAACAACAAAAAAAAAAAAAAAGAAAAAAAAAAGAGGGGGGGGGTGTTCCTTATTCTCCCAAAGAAATAAATGTACCTGACATGTGGGGATTTTGTCCTTTGGGTACGCAGAACACAAATAAATATCAGATAATTCTAATAAAAACACTACACTTGCTAAAGCTGCACACTGAATTTGATAACATAAAATGTATTTTCTTGACAACAGACTAACCACAGAACTAACTTTTAAGACTATCTAATGAGGAAACAAAGTCTGACATGATTGCCCATGTCCACGTATTTCCACACACATTATTAATGCTTTTGCCTTCTGTAAATACACGCAAGATACATGCACGTCTTTTTATAAACTCTTCTAAAGAGGTCGATGATGCTTGTGTCATTGATGGTCAAAGATGTGAAATGTCTGTTCACAATCCATGCTAAGACCCAGGACCTAGTGATATTCTATTAGATACAGCTTTTTTCACATAGGTAAACAGATGCAGATCCTTTACTCCTGGAACCGTATTAATCAGAAAAGGCCTTAAGTTTGCATGAATGGAACAATCTTAGAAAAATCAATTAAGCAGTTTAAATGCAAATTTTCTTCACACTAAATGTCAGCACAAATAACATTTCCTATAGCTTTGCCCTTCAAGGAGAAAAAAAATAAACTATTTTTTATTCTACAATGAATCTTCCCAGAACTAGCCATTTTTGTTGTATATGCATTCTCCACCACTAACCTTACGCTACTAACCAGAGATACAGCGTACAAGAAAGGATTCAGACTATTCAAACCCAGCCCACAGCCAAAATTGTAAAATAAACCAAAAATTAAAGTAAGAATTAGTGTGTGGTCTGTTCTCCTAACCGAAACATAAAAATGCTCCTAATAATAGGTATTGTGACATAAAAAATACACATTGCATTTAGTTTCAGTGGTGATATTATGGCCTACTGGGAAAATATGTGTAAACTCAGGAGCTCCTGATAAACATCTCTAGAATAACATGTACTTGACTGAGAGCTAACTTTATTTGTTACAGATTATACCATACTTACATGCATTAATGAATAATATGACTGCTTGCCAGTATAAAAGAGAAAGTTAAATGGTCGGCCATCTTCTCCCCACTGGATTTCTAGTGAAAAGCAAGATTAGACAAGAAAGTAATATATACTCAGTGTAAAAAAAATGCTGTATGACTTTTTAAATATTAGACAATAAAGACATTTTACAGGCGTTCAGTCTGTTTGGAAATCTAATGATTTACACTACCTTGTTAACAAACAAGTATTGAATATAACATTTCTACATATTGTTTAACACAAAGGAAACCCTTGTGTACATCCTAACCTTTCAAAGACTGTATAGTTGGTATTATAGATAGAAGTATCCATTCTAGAACAGGAAGAAATACAAATTAAGAGACTACCAAAATCTACATGACGATTGTGAAAGATGAAAGATTAATAGCCTTGGAAAACAGTGCTTTAAATCCAGACCAAAATTTTCTATTAGTATAATACGTCTAAATAAAACTAAGTATTTGTATAATTGCCTTTTGCAGGTAACAAAACTGCATTCAGAACTTGGGCGATTTTAGGACTTGTTCATTTTGATCTGTTTGGAATATTTAAATACAAAGATCTATGCTATAGTTCACATAACGAGCTCAGCAAGAAAACATATATTCCATACAATTCAGTGCATTCAGTTTATTAATTTAAAAAACCTGTTGTTTACAGACAAATAAATTTCAACTTCAGGGAACAAAAAAATAAAAAAACAAATATAACGTGACAAATATCTTTTCCAAATAAAGTCACAAAAAAAAAAACCCTGAGAGTATTTTACAAATTGAGCTGTAGAGAAACTCCCAGCTACTTTAACCAACGAAGTTCAAATGAAGCTAGCTACAGATCTAGAGGCAAAGGTAAGACTCCAAGAACCTGTCTGATAAGCACAACATGCATTGCATTGGGACGTTAAAGACATAAACCAGCAGAATTTGTATGTAAAGATGCAAAACGTACTAAAACAGAATGATTACAGAGGGCTTTACACACACACTACTAGAGAAATGTGTGAATTTTCACATATGCAGCTGTGAAAGCAGATTTTGTTGGAATTACGGTTCGGGGAACATTCTGAAGTATATATTTATGGTTTTGTACTTCAAAGTTATCAAAGATACATAGTCAAGACAAAGCTATCTTAAAAGAGGTGCTTATTGAAAGTGTTCTTTTTAGGTGTAAATACAAAAATACACATTTATACTAACTAATCAGTCCTTAGACTCCTCAGGACACAGCTAGCGTTTCAAAGAATTATTTAGTCCTGAAAGCATATAGAACAGTACCTTAGTTCTGGCATAAACCAGTCCTTTTAAATTGGATTATTAACTTTCTCCTACCTTTTCGCTTTCTGCTTTTTATTTCACCATACTGTGAAGTTAGAAAATAATGCATGATACCATTTGAAAGCTGAAACTTCAGATAATTTAGGCAGGTTTCTAAAAGACACACACCACCCCAAAACCACCAAGTATCAGTTCATTGCAGGAAGGGGAAAAGGACGAGAAGTTGTAAGATTCCATTGATACTCACAAGTGTCCACTGGGACTTGATAGCTCAGTGAATGTAGAATTTCACACCCATGCTACCAGCTCACACAAAACAGGAGTCAAAGTAGACAAGAGGTTTTGCCACCTCTTTTAAATATTCTATCTAAAATTATTCTAGTAATTTCAGTGAAGTACTCAGTGACCATACTGTCAACTGGGACTTCATACAGTGTTTCAGGAGCAGGACAAAAACCAGCATGGACATAAGTAAAGAATTAAAATGTCCAGGTCAATACCAATGCATGACTGGAAGACTTTCAACTCTCCCTATTCTCTCAACTGGCAATTTCAAAGCTGCAATTTCTCAGCTTTTAGAGAAACGAAGTTACGAGGAAAACTTCTGGTTTAAAATAGTATTAATGAATATTTTATGGTTGTGATAGACAGCACTGACAAAAAGCTACTAAATTCAACAAAAGATTTTCCTGTGACTTCAACAGATTCTGCACGTCATCCTACCTATTGTTTATTTTTAAACAATGAAAAACAAATTTATCTATATTCAGTTAAGAAGATGTCTGAAAAAAAAATCAGCATTCCAGAATTCAGCAGCACTTTTTATCCTAGAAACTAGAATATCAGATCAGGCTTTTACTGCTTATGTCTTAGCAGTTATTAGGAATATGGGGAAAAAAGCAAATCAGTAAAACTAAGGAATTCTACACATGCAAAAAAATCTAATACTTACAAGTAAAAAAAAGATAATGAAATCTATGAACACTTACTCCTCTGCTCTGGAAAAATTTCAGTAGGATGCTGCAAATAAACAAACAAATATCAGCAAAAGGGAAAAGTTACTTAAAATATCATGTTACAGTTATTCAGAAATGCAATAAAAAACTCCTACCTTCATCATGGGCCTAGCTTGTGGGTCAAATAAGCCAGAAGGAAAGAGATAGGCAATAGCTCTCTGAAAACAAGAAGAGAGATCTTACATGTTACTTTTTCCACAAAAGCATCATCAAAGCATTTCTGAGTCACTTTCTTGTAGAGAAGAAATAGCTTTTGTAGAGTAGGCAACCAAGTCTGTAAGAAAGCGTGACATGTATGTGCCGTGCTGGAAAGCGGATCATTTCCTCAGGAATCCTCAGAAAAAGCACAAGTTCATTTTGAAGGCTGTACTCTATCAGAATAAGTGAATGTTCTTCTGCAAAGTTTATTTTTTCATGGTATGCAATTATCGTAACTTACCAGAACTACTCAAATGCAATGACCGCCTTTATATACAATGATTTCACATAAAGTTAGGTAACTTCTAGAGGGAATCACAACATTTAATTTATCTTTCTGAAAGTACTATTGTTTGTTAACAGTGCCTACTGACAGACCAAGCATGGAAATTTTATTTAAAGCAACTGGACACAGCAAAGTTTTACACATTTAGAATCCCAGTTTCTACAGATGGAGTTTCCTCAAGTCTAAATGCAATGTTTGTTGTGGCAGTAGAAGATACTTTACGTAACCTAAAAAAGCATTTCATTGATTGCTGCATTTGGAAATAACTGAATCACTACAATCTTTGCTGAATTTGAACTAATTGCCCAGGGAAGAAAGACTCTTAAATGCCATCCTTGTTCTCAGATACCTGAGGATCTGGAAAAACAATTTAGAAAAACATATCACATTCATTACACACTCATTGTTTACCACTGTTTTCACTACATACAGGGCATCCCATTTGCTTTTGCTTAACCCATATCTACCACTATTCACGTGATGTATACATTTAGTATCATTTACCTCCAATGAGTAAAGTAGGTGTACCAATATTCCAAATCAGTCCGGCAAAATGTAAGGCAAAGCACCTTACAAGGTTAAGTCCAATGACACGCATTCCTGTTCAACATGATCTTAGTCTCTCTCTTCAGTGAAAGGAACACATAATTTAATAAAACAAAACCATGCATTTACATGTATTTACATGCATTTACATGCAAAACAGAGAAAAAACTTGCCATCAGAAAACCCAGCAAATACAGAGGTCTACCAAACGTAGCCAACTTCAGTCAGCAGAGTTTAAGACAGAAATCTTGTGCTTGTACAGTAACAGGGACTAACTGAATAAACCACTCTATCAGTGGTCTCGTTTACGTTTCCATCAGATAGCAGAGAGAAGCAAAATTACAATAAAATTAGAGTTTAAAATCTTCCCTTAAGAAGAACAGCTCTTTGTTGGTTAGGCTACCTTAGGGCTATTACTTGCGGATAATTTTTTCCACAGACGTAGAGTCGTTTGTCAGTGCTTCAACCGATTTAATATGCATGGAGTGTAAAAAGACCTAACCTATTACTTCCATTCCCCTACTGGCATTCTGAACACAAATTTTGAGAATTCTGAAGCAAACAAAAGGCTTAACTTGATTTTATTAAATGGTAATTTTGTTTCTCTTAGTGACTCCTGTATTCCCATTTGTTAGTCAATGGGCATTTTATGCATACACACAGTGGGCGAACACCTATTTATGAACAAATGGGGATTAATTATGATGACAATAGAAATCTGCTGTGAGCCAAATGATGTTAAACAAACACCTTATAATATATATTAAAAGAATTTATTACAGGATACTGAGATCGACTGTGTGTACTTAAAACATAGTCTTTATAAAAGCATTTCCAGCATCTCAGGCAAAACAGTTACTGTAACTGTGACACCTTAATAAATGCCAGATATAACATTTATAATGAAAACAGTGGCTGCCATCTTGAGACCACCTACTTCCAGAAAGATTATTTTATATTGCTTGAGTGGATAGTCATGTCTTTCACACTAAAGCATAAACAAACCCTGCCTTAAAAAAATCCTAACATCTGCTTTCAGCTCTCCACACAACAAATAACCAGAGAATACAGTTCACTTTATAAGTTCTCTTTTTTGTTGCTACAAAATGGAAAGAAATCGTGTCGTCTTGCCTCTTTTCATGGAAATGTAACCAAGGATGGGGTATTTATCTCTACAATCCATTAGGAACTATCCTGGGATGAAACACACTCCAGCTTTACTCAGAATTTTCTTCGTGTTAAATAGCTGTGTCCTCAGACTGTACTTTTAGGAACTACATAGCAAGTCAGTCTGCCTCTCGGAATATTAATTTGTAGAAGCTGGCTTTGTTTACGCAAACGTTTGTTTTGTAGAAAAGGAGTACTTCCGAAAAACTGCAATTCCCAACACCCATGTGTACTAGCAGTAAAAGAAGACAGTGGATCAACCTCAGCAATGACATCAGAGTTAGTCTCTCCAAACTGCAACTGGAACACATAAACAACTATGAAATATTTTCTTGAAATCTCTGACAATGTCTTCAGATTTGAAACACAGCCTTCCTTTCAGGAATCTCCATGTCTCAGCTCAAAATTTTGTACGGAATTAACTGCACATTCTGCATTTTCCTGAACGTACAACAGAGCAGATGAACATCCCTCTTAAAACTTTATAACCAAGGTTTAAATGCTAGCAACAAAGTTCCCAAGAAACCTTCAGATTTACTTGCAGTCTCCCACTCCAGGAGTAGTTTTCAGCTCACTCTTCTAGTGCTTAATCTGACTTGAACTCTAAACTTGACTTTAATGTTGTGCTGAATCTGATCAAGAACTACTTTCTTCGGGCCATTGTTTCAGCTATACAAGAGTCATTCACCCCACTCTAGCCTCCACAGTTTCTGGGCTGTTATTACACAATTCTATTTGTTAAAACATACTGTTGCCATTGTCTTTGGAAATAAACCACAACTTTTTGAAAAAGAAACATCCATAATTATTTTCAGCAGAAACACAATTAGAAATTCTGGTATCCAGTAACACAATGGTATTGCCAAAAATAATTACATAAACTACTGGGGAAAGGTGGAAAGCAGGTGAATGCCTGCTTCTGCTATGACTTAACAAAAACGAATTTAGCCAATTTCTTTTGGAATTTGAAGGTGTTTGTAATCACATCTTTAAAAGCAGATTATAATGATTACATGTTATAACATGAGGGCTTATTTACATCAGGCGTTTCTTAAACAGCATTGGTAAACTTAACATTTCTGTAACAAACTAAAAGGAATCCTGTTATATCACTTGGCAAAGGACCAGATGACTCAATACACTGCTCACAGGACCACAATGTCTTTCACTTGCAGTTTTAAGCTTGAATTCAGGCTAGTGGGAATAGTAAGAACAAGCTTCCATCCCTAAAAAAAAACCCACCACCAAAACATTGTATCCGGCAGTCCTTCAAACATGCAAACCAAGCTATTAAATAATCTGTCCAGCACTGCATGTGGCATGTTGTGTAAATTCAGTGTACCTGCCACACCCTCATTTTCCCTCTTAACTGTGTGTGTTGCACAGGCTGACTTCTGATTCTCCTTCTCCTCCTGCCCATCTACAAGGCACAACGTTTTGATCACCCACCCGCTCTAAGTAGGAGCGCTCTCGCTAGGAGAGCAGTAGGGAGGGCAAATTCATCTTGCCCAGGCGACTTCCCACACCTTTGCTGAATCTACAGCACAAACACAAAACATTTCACTGATTTTCACTGCCCGAATCATGTGCAAATATAGTTCTCTAAGTGCCGGCCAGTGAGGAAAGGTATTTTGCAGAAAACAAGGGGGGAAAAAAAAGAATAAAATAAAAATCCTTCACTCTGGTGCTCCCTTGCAGCACCACTCTTTCTGGCACAGGGCTCAAAAATCCAATTCATTCCTTTTTAAATATACACAAAACTTTGATCACCAAAACACTGAGGTGAGAAGTGACACTTTATGCCATAACGTTTTAATGAAATGCCTGAGTGACAGCTGTTTCAGCTTCTTCTACTACTCAACTTGATCACACGAAGCTACTTCCCCTCTTAAACCTTGCCTCTTGAATCACATTATATAGCCACGGTATTTAAACATTTCTCAGAATGAGATGTTTGCTGGAACAGCTGTTTCTTCCTTCTAACCGCACCAGCAGTTTTCTTTAAAATTTAGTTTTCAACATCTAGAATATTTTGGGTAGAACCACAAATGTACAAAAATGGGACATGAAATGTTAACTCTGAAACAGCTTTTTCTATTAAAAAAAAAAAAAGGAGAAAGGTGAGAAAAGGCAGCAAAAGACTAACAAAACAAGAAAGTAATAATCAACAGACGTAAATTTACCTTGAAAACCAAAATCCTCATCTAACAACTATCGAAATTTATTGAAATCAACTCAGTGACTTGTCACTGTTTATCTAAAGCTGAATTCTAGCTTGAAGAGAAATTTCAAGTTCACAGTGATGTATCATTTTAACCTCATCACCTGAAAAAATAAAAAACCCCAAGCCACTAGCATTATATGAAAAAAACTTATTATATGAAAAAAATTTTAATATTACATCATTTTTATACTTATCAAAACAAAAATTATGGTCTTGTCAAGAGTTTGCAGAGAGAAAAAAAAGCCAAAAAACCTGTTGAGAAAAGCTGTCATTACTTCTATTTCATTTTAACTTTTCCAAAAGAAGTAACAGTATTAAAAAGTGTAAAATAAAAAATACAGCGGTCATCAGTTCAGATGGGCTCTGCTGCCAAAGAAGATAGAGATGCAGAGTTTGGCTCCTCTGGAAAGAAAGCACTCACAAAGAGAACTCTAGCTTAACTATTTAAAAAAAAAAACAAAAACCCAATATTTCTTGTAAGGACAATGCTGGTCAACACACTTCTCTTACACACAACAGGAAGTTCAGATATGCATTTTGTTCTGAATACCATTTCTGACATTTAACATATGCCAATATTCACTCATTTGTAAGATTCTCTGTTGCTAAAATTTGAATTTTATTTAGAAATCAGATGTGCTGAGCCACTTCTTAAAGCCACTGAATATAACCTATTTTTCATTAAAAGTATCTTAATTCACTGAAAGAAACTATACCCTACAAGGAATGAAGTTGTTTCCACATTTAACATTTTCATAGTCAATAACCTGACTGGTACTTTTGCAACTATATACATGCTAGTGAAGATAAATGTATATTTTAGATTCAAATTATTCCATCTGCTTGACAACAATGTATTAGGTCATAAGGCAGACAATAAGAGAAAATCAACATAGTTTTACTAACTCTGAGGGGAAAGAGTATTGCTCACATCTGGGAGAGCATTTACTGACTGCATAAAAATGAGTAATAAAAATACTGGCATATAAATAGGTCATGAAGATTAAGATGTGTTTCTTGTATTAATCTTACTTAGATTTCTGGGTTTTAAAGTAGAATATCACAGAAATGACAGCGGAAAATGAAGGTGGGCTGTTTACTACAACCGTAAGTTAAAGTTAAATCACAAAATAAAAGGATTACAGACTCAACCGGGGAAAAGCACTAGGTCAGGACTGCAATCTCTATTAATTAGGTATCCCAGCTGGGCAGTGGGTATGCAGCTGTTAACTTGATCAATGACTTACCTAAATGTCATCTCTACTGATTCGCTTATAAATTACCAGCAAGTGAGACTAATGTACAGGTGCTAATTTATTTAAACTGTTCTCTGCAGTTCTACATAGCTTTATAAACTGCATCTGGCACCTAATGTTAGCTGTCAGTTGTACTTAGACATGCCTGTCCTAACGACTCTGTTCATTAGAAATGAGCACAAATTATGAAATATTGTGAAAAATGATACATCAAATGGAATGGGCAAAGCAAATCAATTAGAAAAACTTCATAGCACATTCACACATAGGAGAATAGAACATCCTAGCTTCAGAGTGAGGTCTGTAATACCAATTAAAAAGCAATTGGTAGACTTCTGCAGAGTTATATATCAATTTGCTGGACTTTTTTTTTCTCCTCCAGAAATACAGTTGTAATGCACAGCTTAACTTTTCATTCCTAAATAAAAGCATCAGTAAGAGGCAATTCTGCTTTTGCAACATCCAGAAGGATTAGCAAGTAAGTCAACTTATTTTCCTGTTTAAAACTTCACAAGGTTTAGCTTTTATTAAACTATACCTAAAACTCCAGTGAAGGACAGAATCCTATGATGCCTACGTTTGAAATACACTGCACAGACCGATTAACAGTAGAAGACATGGAGGTATATAAGCACTCATCAGAAAGAATTATTACTGTTCGAAATGTAAAGCTTGATAATTCTCCTGCCAGTACTTAAGCAGCTTTTATATTTTTATAACAGAAATTTGATTATGCATAACAGACACTATTACACACTGTAAGTATTTTCCAACACCTGATGGAATACGAAGAAATCAAATGTACCGCAGATACTAAGTATCACCAAACAAAACACTACTCTTCCAGCTTTACTTCTCTTTTCAGAACCAGAGTCCGCAAAGCAGTCCCATACTTGTTACCTGCACCGCATTTGTAAAACCTAATTTCCAGAATTAATCTGCTTTTACTAATGATGGAGTTCAGTTCATTTTGTGCAAACAATCATAGAGCTGTGGATTCACAAAGGAGAAACCACTGCTTAGATATGGTCATTTTCCATTTCTTGTAGTCTTACTGTCTGTAAGCCTTCTTCCCTAGATCCCAACATGGAAGGAAATGAAACTGTAGATTAATGGATTCTCTTACCATTAACCTTTCAGGTAAACTAACAACTATCATCATCGTTTTGTACTAATATGGGAGATATTCTGGTGGCAGGTCCATGCATGAATACTTTACCAGAAAGTAACTCAAAAAGATAAAGGTCATTAAAGGTAAGAAAAACCATATGAAAAAAAAAGAAAAAGAAAATTCTATACTCTGTACAGAAATAAGAAAGCCAATGTAAAGAAACAGGCTGCTATTACAGCTGACTCAGATGCTTTGGAGAATATTTGAATGTTGACAGGACCTTAGCCCCTCTACACTGAGGCTGGAATGGCCTCTGCATTCAGCCTTGTCTGTAGAAGAGCAAAGCGATATCTATGATTCTGAATTAAATCAGTCGCAGTATCAGTGCATAGCTTTGCACTCATAAAGCTTGATTTCCTAAAGATTTGTGACTTGAAGTCAAGCTCTCCTTATGGATTTTTTTGATAGTTGGACAAAAAAAAAAAAATCGAGTTTCATTTCAGCCTTTTAATCAGGCCATTAACTGTGTCTCTCTTTTCTACTTTGCTGTCTATTTTTAGAGAAGTTTGCAGAACTTAGTTTTGAAGCCTGTCAAACGTGTTTGAAATCAGCCTGTATCACCACCTACAGATGCAGTTCTTTCTTGGCATAAGTACACCATCAAGACCTCTCATGTGGACACTGCTAAAGCTGACAGAATTTTGCCACTCAGAGGGGCAACAAACAATCTCCTCGCCCTGAAAAAACTAAACAATGCACACCTCTCTTTCGGCACACACCGCATTACTGAATCTACCCTAAGGGCCCTGCTGATACACTGTGCTCTGACAGGTATAGTAATAGCGCTGCTGCCGCGCAGAGAAAGCTTCAGCCATGCGACTTCACGCAGCTTCACCTAAGAGTGAATGTCATCAAATGACATTTCTCCTCCCTGCCTGTGATGTGTGATAAAATATGACAGATATGACAGAGTGAAGACCAGGTGGGACATTAAAAAAATAAAAAAATCCATGCAACAAAACATTTTTCCGAGGGAAAGGAAGCATATCTATATATGAGCCTAAATGACACAGAGAAGGAGGAAGCCACCGATCTGTCAGTTGTCAGAGGCAATGGCAATAAAATAGTATGTTTGGAGCTACTGATATGTGCTTAAATTCACATCTATATTAAAATCCCTAAGTTAAACCAGAGTGTTAGTTGTAAAACATCCTATAAAATTTAATTTGCATTACCAGCAACCACAGTAGCACACAAAAAAAAACCTGACCTAAATATACACAGCAGGTCAAACTGTGGGTAAATGGTTCGAAGTGCTACATAAACCTTTACAGTGCCTCATATAACTTCAGATCAAGGGGATTATCCATTAGTACTTTTAAAAAGAACCTACTGTGCTTTAGCAAGATATGGTATACAGCTCTACACTGTGATGCTTGACCTCACATGGTAGCAGGGGTAGAATCTCTATTCACAGTCACAGTTGCAATGTTTGCAATGTATAGCAGCATTCTTTCTTATTCTGACAGTTTGATTAAAATTCACAGAGAGCTGAGAGGCTCATGCTGAAATAAAGTGCTTTCAATATCTGAAACTCTACAGTAAATTACTTCTCCAACAGAGCAACTGTACTTACATCAATATCCTCTTGGGTAAAAGTTTCTGGATCTTCTCCCATCATGTTGGCTAAATGTCTCTTTCCTAGGTTGAACTCTTCAATCTGTTTTTTAATAAATTCCTCTGTGTACTTTTCAGGTCCTGAGGCTCCTACATCTTTCCTCTGCACTGCCACAGTAGTATAGATTAGCCTTAATGTCTAACACACAAAAAAAGGAAAAAAAAAAAGATATTTATTTATTTTATATTTTTAGCACAGTGAGCTCTAAGTAACATGAATAGTATAACAAACCATTCATACCCATAAGATTCAACAAATTATTGGAATAAGTTAGAAAAGACAGTATTACTCATGAAACTGTTTTCTTCCAATTGTTTAACGCCCATAAACAGATAAATACTTTTTATAAGTTGAACATTTCCACAGATCACAATTAATTCAGAAGATTTTCATGACAAAAAGAAACATAGTATCTATTATATGTCAGGAACACCCGGCAAAAGCAAAACACTGAGGGCTAAAGGCTCTGGAAAGGCTCTGGAGTGCTCTCCTGTTTGCAGTGCCAGAATTGTTCTTAAGCTATTTCACTGTCTCAGGTAGAACAACTGGAAAACTAGTAGGGTAGTTCTCACCACCAAATACAATTGAACATTGTTCCAGCTCAGAAGTCAAAACTCAGGGGACTGTTTTCTTGATCTTTGTGGAATACAGGCTTGTTTTTTCTTCTGTCAAGACAATCAGTAGTTGACTAATTTCAATGAAGCTCTCTGCCAGACGAACAGGAGCTTCACTGACAGAGCTGCAATGCCCCAATTCTGGCCTAGTGCCAATATTATGCACTATTTTGTCTCTCCAAGGTTAGTGCAGCTTAATTATTCCACAAACTGAATGAGAACTGATTATTTGTGTGGTCTTCTGTGAGCAGGGGAAAGGAGCAAGCCACAAGGAAAAAAGTGTGCATGAGACAGAAAAGCAAAGACAGAAAAAGAATCGCTTCTGAATCAGAAAAAAATGCTGAGTTCTGTTCACCACATAGTACCATGAAACACTTCTTTTCAGCCCCTTCAACATGCCACAGCCTGGTGAGGAGACAGCACAGTTTCACAAGGCAGAGTGAGCCCATCTCACAGTCCCCGCACCAGCATTCTCTCCTCCACTCCATTCACTCGCCTTGTGCCACCTCTGGCACTCACACTCTTCTGCAAGCCAGCTCAGCAACGCAAATGTGGCAGAACACTTCTGCTTCTTCCCAACAAGTGAGCAGTTCTCAGTAGAGCTGGTAAGCCCAACTGATTCAAAGAGGGCTCTAAGAAGAGCCAAGGCTGACACAAGAAGGTGGCTGAAATACACAGCTCAGAGTAAGGAAGTAGAGGGGGAGTGCTCTCCTTTACTGTCATTTCTTTGAGCAAATTATTAAACGGCCTGTGCTGCTTCTGGAGCTACAGCCTCAGTCTACTTTTAGCTAAACGTTAAAACACAAAGATGCACAAAGTGAAACAGCTAGGGTTCTTATTAGGAACAGAATAAAGCTAGTACTTGAAATGCCTAGATGTTCTCCAAGTCACAAGAATTTTCTTCTCCAGATTACAATTTAGACATGATGACCATTTTGATGGATTTTGTCATTCCGAGTTAAGGTAATATGAATAGCAAAAAATACTTGCCAACTTCCCATAACTAACAGAAATTGAACAGTAATCTTCAAACCCAGTTATAACCACAATGATACATACACAGCTCAAACAAGATTACACAGACACATTTGCAAGACAACAAAAAAGTGGATCAAACTTCCACTTCCTGTTAATAACATGGGTTAGCTTACACTAATTCTCCTGTGTCTGGAAGCTTTGGTGTTCTGTGTTATATGGCCAATTCCTACATGAACAGGATGCAAAATTTGTTTTTTCTTGTACTTTCAGAGCACAGGTGGTGTTCTGGAGATCTGGCAGCCCAGGATGGCCTTGTCCAACATGCCCAATTTGCTGCATGTATGTAAAGCTATTCATGATCACTTTACCTGTCTATGACTGTCTCAGGCTTCAATATGCAGAATCTGAAAACCTCACCTAAAATTTCAATTCTGCAATTTCCCTTAAAGCCGTGTGTATCACATGTCTGTGCTGCAAGATAGATCCTATGAATTGCATAAGATCTGATATAGAATGCAAAGTAATCTCTGAATAACAAGGTCACACAAGATGAAAACGACCCTCTATAAGTTTACAACCTAACACAGATAAAAATATGCTTCTGAAAGTACATACCTCAGAAAAGTAACCAATGCTTCTGCCAGAAAAGACTTAAAAAACAGCTCCAAGGCAGAATTTGGTCCTGAAGAGCCTGCTGTTGCTGTTTTCTCCACAGCTTTTATGTATCATATGCAATGTTAGTCCTAGCTTGCCCTTCCTTTTTTTTTTTTTTTAAATATATTCATGTTTCCTATGAGGTTATACTGACATATACAGATTTACAAGAAAAATAATCAAAGTTTTAAATGTACACATTTTCCACAGGCAAAGCTCTGGTGAGTTCCTTAGAAAGCAGTAAGGAAAGCAGCAGAGGTATCTCCACATATTCCCTATTCTTCTCTCCTAGTCACTCCTCGGGAAAGAATTCAATTCATCCTCTGTCTTACTTGTCTTAATAGTAACTAATTATTTGTAATTCTTGTTAATGAATATATGATTTCTTATTACTTGGCCTAAAATTGCTTTCTCTCTGCTATGCTTTAAACAGAATACTTTAAAAAAGATTGCTTTCATCTTATTCCTGTCAATTCCTATTGTAATTTTCTCATTTTTGTCTTCCTTCCCTGAAGCTATTCATATTCTTCCCTAGTTTCAATTCGTCACTAATCAAAAGTCCCTGGACACACAAAATGTTCATAATTAGAAAACAGCCTCTTATGCAAATTAATATCTATTGTATTGGGTACCTCTTCTGGGATAAGAGTACTATTTCACGGGTGGTACAGGCAAGAACTGCGAAGCACAGCTAAATGCTTCTGGCATTTCAGTCAAACAAGAAAGCATGCTCCTCTGCTTTCTAGAGGAAACCACAAAGGTTTGCACTCACTTCTATATACATTTCATCAAGCAGTACTGCAGAGAGCAGCCTCACCATTTCTTAAATAATAATGGTTATTAACATTAACTCCTGATATAATAGATTCTTCCACTGGGACAGGGGCAAAGGGAAAGAAAGCCTTTACTTCTGGACATAACTCCTTGGTATTAACCCTGATCTCCTGATTCCTTCCTGCGAAACCTAGCATTAAAAGAGTTTAACAAATCCTGATTTTCCACGGAGATCGTAAATTTATAGAAAAGCAGCTTATGTAAAATTTGCCTTAGAAAAAAATACAAGCATTTCCAGACAACTTCAACTTCTCTGGCCTAGTTTTTCCCAAGAGAAATAACTAGCACCTGTCTGTTTACTCATCCTGCTCATTTTGCTTTACTGGAGTTATGTGCATATAAAATCAGTATGTATCACTAACAGGAATTGAGCTTCCTGTACTTTTGGAATAGGAGCAAAGTGGAACTAAAGACAGGAGGGTTGAATTCAAGAAAAAATGTTGTCCATTGTACAACATGACATAGCTACAGACATAGAAGACACTAAAAGATGTAGCACACATGCAGCTGCACCATCTTCATGCTGCTTGCATGCTCTAATTTGGCAGACTTCAGTCATCTCCTTGCCCCAAACAGTGCAGCACACATACTATAAAGTTATCTTTGGGATAAAAGTTCACTGGGAGATGCAGAGCCAGAGCTATATAAGCACATCAACATGCAGGACTAAAGCTGCCCTGTCTCCATTGCTCTCATTACTGCCACAGCTAGTGCTACTGAACCTAGTAGACATAAAAGATACGAAGAGCAGTCCTCTTGTCACTTGTTGCAGCAGAAAAAAACACATACTATGTAGCAATCACACAGAATTTAAATGCTTGGACCCATCCTGAGTTTCTGAACAGTTACTTTTGGTTCAGCTGGTGAGTTTTGGCTTTCTAGTGCCCTGTTTTACAAGAATGTGTTTAAATTGATTTACTTAAACAGTATTTACATACTCTCAGATTTCAGACAGCCTACTAACTAATTAGGTGAACTAGTGTCAGGTTTATGTTTAAAGAAGCATTTCGTAAAACATATCAGAAAGTATCACAAGATCTCAGCAAATATGCAAAAGTCATTTTATATTACTCTTCATACTCCATTTCTTTATATCCCATTTTTTTTATACCCCATTTGGGAAACTTCTTCCCAAAATTAAATCTCTTTACATGTAACTGTAAAACTGCATCTCCCCCACTTAGAGAATCTTTCTGTGCACATCTGATCAAATCTGCTTGTTAAGTTCTGCTTATACCGTATACCATGCAAATAAAAGATAGCTCCAAAGGGTATATATACATGGCGAGCATCAGATGCACATAACAAGGTAATGAACTTAAAACTGGTTGTTTTGATGCACAAGCTATCAAATACTAACAGGCTCTTCAACTCTAGCTTAGTTAACTGCATGAAAAGCTACTCCATTCCAAGCATATAGCTCTGAAAGACTCACCAAAGTGCTATCATCTCCTTCTGACATCAGTAGATGTAACATCCACAGTGATTTAAATTAAGTACCCAACCCAATCAAGTTAAATAGCATGTATGGTACTCTGAACTGTTCTGTTGAGAACAGCTATTCAATCACATCAGAAGTGACTGACAGTAACTAAGCAAGATCATTTATTTTCTTTATAAATTGTACTAAATCTCTGCAGTGTGCTTATTAGAAGAATATGAACTAAACCTATTGTTCAGTCAAAGCTAAGGGAACTGGAATTAGTTTCTCCCCCATTTCTTCTCTCAATGCAAAACACTTAAACAACAAAAACAAAAAAATCCAACCAAACCACAAGAAATTAAACAGTTTCCTCCGATAAGACAGGCTAGAAGTAATGAACTGAACTCCAGCAAAGGATTATTTTTAGGCACCATAAAAAAGTTCCCTAACAGTAAGGACAGATAATCGTTTGATGTAAGCAATAGCTATAGTAAGTCTGAACAAGGCTACATCAACTTATTACCCTGTCCTGAACAGCAGCCAGTATCAGAGGCACAAGGAGAGGACAAACAAGCAGTGATAGCATTTTCCAGTTCAAACACATACTGATACTTCCGTCTTTAACAGTCCTCAGTGGAATCTTCTTCCAAGTTTGTTTTTGTATTCACAAAAATGCTTAGTATCCTGAACATCCTAATCAAAAAGTTCCACAGGTCAACTACATCTAATGGAAAGAAGAGATTCTTAACTGTCCTGGGCCCTGTCTCCCATCAGTTCCCTTCATATCCTTTGGTGCACAGGCAGTTAGATGATTTGTATACACATACAGACTCAGGTACTGGTCCCATCTCTGGGGCAAAAAGAGTAGAAAAATGATCTCTCAAGGTCTCTTTCACCACTACCTCCTACAATGACTTCTCCTTCAAGATCATTTCCCCATTTACAATCTAAATCATATCACCTCAAACTCAAGCAGGTGCTTGGCCAAAAAAGCAAAGTTACTGTCATAACCACACAACTTTGATACAGTACAACTAAAGCAAGACAAACTTCTGAAACTGAAACAAAGTGTTAAAATATTTTCAGTTGCATTCTTCTTCTCATTCCTTGCACAACTTAAGTGCATGTATTTCTGACTGCTGCATAAAGAACTACCCACACAGGCAACAGGTCTTTATCCCTAATGGCTAAAGTTAATCTAGAAGTAACCAATATAAACAGTTCAAATTTCTCCTAGAGTATTAACTTTCATTTCCTTTCTGCATCTATCTTCTGTTACCCCAAGGTTTGGTTTAGTTCATCCACAGAATAGTTCTTCATTCTTAATATCCTAAATTACTTTGTAACTTGAAAGTGTTACCAGAATGCCTTTTTATCCACTTGCTGGTCACTGATTAAATATATATACAGGTGTATCAAATACCACTGCACAAACACAGTGGCTGTCCTCAATACTGACAGGAGACAAGCTTTTTAATTAAATGGCAATCAGCTGAACACCGCTCTCTCTCAAAACAAACAGGTAACTGTTTAATCAGAAGTTACCACACTTGTGGAGGGCATTTCTCTCTCTCCCTTGCAGGAATCATAGAATCACAGAATGGCCTAGGCTGGAAGGGACCTTAGAGATCGTTTAGTCCAACCTCCCTGTCATGGGCAGGGACGCCTCTCAGGAATGGGGGGAACTTAATTATCTACTTAACTGCTCAGGAAATACAATTCAGAACGATCGACCTAAAATCCTACCATCTTAAAGTGCTTTGCTTGTGCGTTGGCTTTGGCCTACACATGGCTCTGTTAATCCTAGTGACACACACACAATAAATCAGGGCTTAACCACGCTCTTTCTTTAGGTCAAGAAAAATTTTCTAGTTTAGGAACAACTCCGCTCACGGAAGGGCCAGCTTGAACGCGGCGCCAGCCCTCACACTCCCCGCCCTAACACCGCCCCCTCTTGGCTCCAGCCTGTCCGCACGCACGGCCCGGCGCCCGCTAGGCCGCGGCCCCGGGGACAGGGGCGGCAGCACGGCCCGGCCCCACCGCGGCCTCCGAAAAGAGGGCCACGTCACCCCGACAGGGACGTCTCCCCCCGCCGCCGCTCCGCAGCCCTGTCGGGGACGCCGATCCTCCCAACCACCTTCGTGCTCGCTTCCTGCCACCGCACGGAGCCATCCTCCCCCCCCGCCCCCGAAGGCCCCGGAGCACGAAGCAGGCGGGGCCAGCGGGCAAAGGGCCCGGACCCGGGCCCGGCTCTCACCTGAGAGCGCGGCCCGCCCGGCGGTGCCGCCGCGCTCCAACGGCCGCCCAGCCGCAGCACGCGCCCAACGGCCGCCGCCATGCCCGCGTGCTGCCCGCCCCGGCCGCGCTCCGCCGCAGGCCCCGGCGCCACCGATTGGCGGGCGGGGCTGAGAGGCGGGGCCGAGACTGCGCCTGCGCGCTGGCCCCGTCCCCCCCCCCCTCTCACCCCGATGTCAGTTGCGTGTGGCCGACCTGAGCTTGGGGTCGGTGGTGGCGGCCCTGGGCGGTGTTTGGGGAGGGGCGGGGGGGGGGACGGGGCCGCGGGCGGGCAGTCAGAATGTGCTTGAAAGGTAAAGCTCACGGACATTATTAAAATTCGAACTGATCTTTAAAAGGAGGGTGTATTAACTTGCGCTACGGCCGCACCGAGGAGCAGGTCGGGAGTAAGCCCCGGGGAGTAGTGCCTGTCACCTGGGGCGGACCCGGCTCCAGTGGACCGCACCTCTGAGCTAAGATCAAGACTCCCGGTTAAGCATTGGAAATTGCAGTGTATCAGGGTATAACGCCACTACTCCAGAGGGTTATAGTAAAAAGCGTATTTCACCCTAGCACTGGACTTTTTTCCCATGGAAAAAATGCCAGTTTTTTAGACATGCAGTAGATGTCTTTTGCTGAGGTGGGGTTGGTATCGTACTGTCACCTCCCAAGGTGATGCTGATCTGGATGCTGACCTTGAGAGCTTTAGAGTTTTCATCACAGAATCAGAATCTTCTGTTTATGTCGCGAAAGACCTGTAAGATCATCGAGTCTAAACCCTTAACCATCAGGTCAACCACTAATTTGTGTCCCTAAGGACCCCATCTACATGTCTTTTAAATACCTTCAGGGAGGGCTGGTTAGCTACCTCCATTCGAGTGTGGTGCTGATAACACCAAGGTCACAGGTTAGATCCCCGTTGGGTCCCCATGTGTTGCCTGATCTAGTAGAGAGGCATCCCTGCCCATGACAGGGAGGTTGGATTAGGTGATCTCTAAGGTCCCTTCCAGCCTAGGCCGTTCTGTGATTCTATGAGGCGGACTCCACTACTTTGGCAGCCTGTTCCAATACCTAGCAACCCTTTTGGTGAAGAATTTTTTCCTGATATCGCATCTAACCCTCCCCTGGTACAACTTGTGCCCATTTCCTGTTGTCCTGTTGTTTGTTACTTTGGAGAAAAGACTGATCCGCACGTTGCTACAACCTCCTTTCAGGTAGTTGTGATAAGGTCTCCCCTCGACCTCCATCAGTTCCCTCAGCTGCTCCTCATAAGACTTGCTCTGTAGACCCTTCAACAGCTTCATTGCCCTTCTCTGGACATGTTCCAGCACTTCAATGTCTTTCTTGTAGTGATGGGACATTGCCTCAAGTTACAAATTATATACATTTAGAGGTGGCTGGATTTTGGCAGTAGTGTTTTCTACCACTGGAAAAGTATAAATTAATTAAAAATTGTATTTTAAAGAGTTCTACTTTAGACTTATTGGGACCTTCTCTTTAGGAGCAGTTATTATTGAGAAGAAATTCTGTAAGTGAATCTCTGCTGTTCCAGGTTTGGGGTTTTTTTTCACTTTTTCACAGATGGCTCTTGCTTCCACCCTCACAGCTGTAAGTATGATTTCCTCCCTGGGATATAAAAGAGGGTGTAAGAAAACTGGCCATGGGTATCAGAAGTCACCCATGTGGGGAGATCAAAGGAGAAGCTGCCTGGAAAGGTGCATTTGTTCTTGCGGTTGCCAGCTGTGAAAATGGAAACGTCAGTAATTTTATTGACATGGATACGTGCAAGTGAAATGAATGCTGCACCAAAGGAGGGCAGTGGAGTGTCTCTGTCCTGAGCCCACCTGGCCAAGCACTGGGAACTGCAGCCACTCTTTCATTCACAGGGTTTGTAGGGATGGCATTTGGTTACCACCTGTTTCTGCAAAGAAGAAAAAGGGCGTTAGTTTATGGTCATGGTCCTGCTGACCCACCTCCTGGAACAGCCTGCAGAGCTACAGGCATGGAGAAAACTGGAGATGGTACAGCCTCTTCCAGACCCATGGTGAAGCTTATCTGCCATCTGTCGTCCTGCAGCTTGGCTTTGTTCAGTGGCGGAGTAGCTCCTTGATCCTTACCACGCTGAGCAGTTGTTACCTCTCACCCCTGTCAGCTTTATAGAAACAAAGTGCCACTAGAGTGAACAGTTTTCACTCCCCACATATAATTAATTATCACTTAAACTCAAGGAGCAAGGCCACCTATAAAATGTTGACCACTGACACTTGGAAACTGATTGATGTAAATCCAGCTCCCTGGGCTCCCTAAATATATCTACTTCTATATCCACTGTGAAAAAAATCCTAAATGCTTCTGCAGTCTGGAGCATGTTTTCAACAACATGAGAGTTCATACAGTCCGTGGTTTCAGCCTGAGGTTACAAAATTGTTCTCACAAATTGCTGAATGGAGACCTTGGTATGTGTTGAGTCCAGCATTTAATGACAAGGGCCATACTGTGTCTCGCTTGGATCTTTGGAGTGGTCAGCCCTTAGGAATTAATGGCTGCCCCTTAAAGGTGATATGTTTCCCAACCATCGTGCTGCTGCTGAGGAATTTACCTGTGCTTACTTGTCCCTGGAAGACACTTCTTCAGAGATGTTTGTGTGACCAGTGTCTAGACCAATTGTATAGCTAAATGCAAGTGGCATGTAGTTATTACCTGGGATGCTTTGAAGAAAATTTGCTTCCATGGTCGTCACAGCTAATGTGTCCCAGAAAGGTTCCTTCTAGCGGAAGCATTGCTGGTTCTACTCAGATGACAGGAGTTTGGGTTTACCAGTTCAAAATCAGACTTTAGCACAAGCTAAGGTAAGATAAAATTGAGCAGAAGTTATTTACATGTGCAACCCTCTGCATCCCCATCACTCTGTCAAAAGTTTATTAAGATAGAGGTGGATGGAAACGCAAGAAACCCATGTTTAATCTACTTTACCCGAGATTAACTCCAAAGGGCTTCTCTTTCTATCTCTGCATTTAGTTGACAGACTGTAGATGCTTACCTAATCCATGTAAACTACCCTGATGCTTCGCTAAGCCCTCTGCGGATCTTTAGTCTCCTGTGTGGCATGAACATCCTTTTTGAGCCCAGCTGGGCAATGTTCAACTCTGGGAACTTGTTCAAACTGTGAACCTGATTACCCGTATACTCCCATAACAGCTTGCTAATCATGCTCTGTGCGATCACGGAACTGGGGGCTGTTGCTTGCAGCACGTTACCTGCTTTTGTTTTGAGACTTTGGTAATGAGGGTAAGCATATCATTTGGGATGATAAAAGCTTTGGAGTGCCATCTGTAAGGGATGGTCTGCCATGAAGAAAATGGTGCTTCTGCATGAGGCCTGAGATTTCTGAAATGAAAAATCACCAAATGCAAAGCAAGGAAATGAGGCGGAGCCTGCCATGTGCATGGGTCAGGGAACAGCCTGAGGGGCACATTGGTAGCGTATGCAAATTTCTGACCACAAACCTAAGGCTGAGCTTCAGTCCAAATTTGCTGATTGCTTGCATCACCAGCCTACATGCAGACAGTCCTGCAGTGAGATTATGGGTGTCCTTTTGTAACCAGAGATGAGATTTGTAGATAGCATGAGTTCAGGTTACTGGTATGGATAGTGTGAAAACCAGTTGCTTGAGGAACAGGTATCCCAGTGGCAGTGATGGAGATGTATGGATCTCCAGCTCACTGCCTGGAGCTCCAACTCACTAGATACAGACAGGATGGCAAGGATGGGAGTACCGGATCAGACCAAGGGTCTGTTGAGCCTGATGGATTCACTCTGCCAGTGGCCAATGATTAATGCTTATGGAAGGGTAGAAAGACAGGGCAAATACACAGAGATACTTCCCTGATAAAGTCTCCTGACCTGCAGTGAGCTGAAGGCAGTATCTTCCGTTTAGATGTACAAGAAGCTTGTGCAGGAGAAGAAGGCAGGACTTTGTGGAGGATGTAGCAAGGTCTGCTGCCATGCAACAGAACAAGCTAACCTGCAGCAGAGAGGGTGGGACTCAACGAATCAAGAGACAAAGCAAATAGTTGTAGGAGAGTTAAAACTTCTCGGGATGCCATAATCTAACTCCACTTCTGAAGAGATGCATAATTTTTTTAGGGTTTTCAGAAATAAAAGAGTAGATTTGTTTCTGAATCCAGAACTAAAGTTCTTTTTATAAAATATCTCTGTTCTCTTTCCCCTGTGCTTTCCTTAGACCATAAGTATTTTGGCTGAAGTTCTGGGGCACCTTTGCCAAAAGACAGCAATCACCAGTGCTCATCCAGGGACCGAGTGTGTGGGTGGCAGAGTCTGAGGATGCTAGACAGAACATCCACATACTGAGAACATTCCTCAGAATCTAACCAGGGGCATGTTCTGGATTCTCTTTAGACCCAGGGAAGTTTAGGAACATACAGTGTTCAACAAAGAAACTTGAGTTTTTGATTAGGGAGAGCACTGGAGGAGGGTGGCTTGACAGAAAGCTCTGTTTCAGAAGCTGATGCGTATGTGTTTAAAAAAAAAAAAAAAAAAGTGTGTTAAAAATGCAGGTAATTCAGCAGTACTCTAATTCTGTTCCAGTTAAGTAATTTCTAGATATTTTATGGCATGTGTGTGCTTTTTGACTTAGAAATTGTTTTTTTCATCACTGTTGAAAGGCTTGAGGCTGATATATCCGAAGTCATGCTTTCTTAAATGCAAATACATAAATTTTATTTTTAAAAGCTTATAATAAGAACAACTAGTTAATTGCACCTACTTTTCTTCAAATGTGGAGCGAACACACTCCATTTTGTAGACTGCATATGCTAGCTACCTAAGGGTTGTCAATTATGTTACGCTATAAAAGGCACAGCACATAGAGGGCTGTCAGTCAAGTCTGTTGTGAGAGGGATTTGAAGAATCATTATTCCAACAGTATTTATCAAATATAAAATTTACATGACAACACCAAATACAGAGATATATTTCATTTTATAGTGGAAGTGGTTTGGATTGAGCACAGAATTAGTAAAGTTGAATAAAAAATAGCCAGAGATCTTTGCTTGTAAAGCAGCGCCTCTTGTTTTGTTCCTTCCTACAGCTTTTCTCATCCATGAAAGAAGGTGTTACCCAGATATCCACTGCACTTTGGATCACAGCCTCACATCTGTTTCGTCTTTTCTTCACAATCCAAGGGTTGTTGGTTGTTCGTTTTTAGTGGTTTCTTGGGGTTTTTTTTCCACTGCTTATGGGTATCGTTGAGCACTGCAAAGCATTTTTGGGGAGCATTCTTTTCTGCAGTATTATGTTCCAGTTCTGCCATAATTTATGTGCTTTAGTAGCCACTGAATTTACAAACAGTTTTCAGGAAAAAAAGATAACTTGTATAGATGTAATTTGGAGACATGTGAAGATAGTTTTATTCCACATGGATGCCAGAGTCAGCCCAAAGAGATCCAAATGCAGTGTCTGAGTCTATTTTTAGTTGGCAAGTGCTTTTAGACTATGTAATGTGTCTTTGTCATTTGTCTACCATACGCTTTGCCTCCATATGTTTATCGCTGTTGCTATTGCTGATTCAGTATTTCAATAATAGAATCATTTGGAGCTGTTCTTTAGACGAGGGTTTGCATCAGACTTTTTTGTCTCTATATAATTAGACTAATGTCATTACTGATCCTAGCAGCAACTTTGAGTCAGAGCTGGCATTATATCCAGACGCTGTGCCTATACTGCTAAATAAAAGAGGACTAAGGACTGGCCTAGAGATGAAGTGACCTTGATCAAGTCACATCAGCACTGATTAGGGCCTCCTTCCCTGTAGAGCAGAGCTGCTTGGAACAACCCAAAATAGAACCAGAAATACAAATAATCTCCCCCATCCATAGACACAGAGCAGTAGTAGTTTTATCTCTTCATCACACAGAAGGAAATTTATTGCTATTCCCATTACTGAACCTGTTCAGATTTATAAACTTTTCATTATTGATTTTTCTAAGTACTGGAGACATACATATATTCAGAATAAATAGAAGAAAACAGTAGGTTTTCAAATTGTATATGCTTCCCAAGATTCATTTATAGATAGGCCATTCTATGATTCTATGATTCTATGATAGGGAGTAGACACTGTAAGTCCTGTCTACCGCACCAGATAACCAGAAAATACATTTCAGAGCGTGCCCTCCTGGGACAATGCGAGGGATTTGCCAGCGTACAGTTTATGGATGCTGCTGGAAGTCTGTATTTTTGTCAGACTGAAGCTCCCTTTTGGTTTTAAGGCTGGAATGTGCCTTCCTGTGGCCTTACATCTTTCCTGCTGGATTAAAATTCATGCAGGGCATGTGACAATGTCCAAGCGCTATCCCATAGAGTGCTGTGGTCCCAAACACTGAGTTACTCCTGCCAAGGAGACCAGGTTGTTGAGGATGTGGTCACCTTGGCCACAGACTAATCTGGTAGGAGACTGCATTCTCCTGCTGAAAGCTGGATGGGAACTGAAAAGTTATAGAACAAAAGCAGCCTTCTCAGTGTCTTAGGAGCTCAGGAAATGGCAGATCCAGCACCTAACACTTCTCCATGCACCTTGCAGATGCTCTGAAGAGACCAAAGTGGTTATTCAGAATTAAATTTCTTCTCCCATCAAAATGAAAATGATGACCAAAATACCAGCCAATTCAGAGCTAAAAAGGAAGCTCTAACTTTATTTTAACAGGCTTTGGACCAGTTTCTGAAGTAATGAAGCACAAGAAAGTGTGACTTAAAAGATTTCCAGTTTTAAAACAGCCATAGCAGCAGAAGCTTCTGAGTCATCAGGGCTTCCACAGAAAATCTAAATAAATAGATGCACTACATCTTTTACAGATATAACAAGGAAAAAGAAAGATGACTTGCCTCTAGATTAAGAAAAAATGGGAGGCAAAATGGGGGAGAAAAAGTTTGCAGTCTTTTGTGGGGGAAAAAGGGAAAGAATCTCCAAGGGAAGGAATTCTGTGATTCTGTGAACTTCTGTGAGCATAGTCACAAACTGACTGATTTACTTGCTTTTTGATGACACAAGTCATATGTCATTTAAAATGCGGTGCCACGATCCAGCTGAACATGGTTGGCTGGCAGCAAATTATCCTGAACCTTGTGGAGGTAAGTAGGCTTCAGCTTATTTTAAAAGATGCCAGACATTTTGTCTCTTTGGCCAAGCCTCTTCAGTCATTTATAAAGTTGCATAGAAAGGTCAACCTGTACTTAGATATACAATATGATTAAAATAGATCACATTAAATTATCTCCGTTTACTTAAATAAAAGTAAAGCAAAATGAAAAAGCTTGTTGAATATCTTTTGGGAGAGGACTCACTGTCCCCTGGGATGTGACTGCTAGTTTTCCACTCTTGTGTATAAATTAAAAGAAGAGAATCAAAGATGAGTTTCATTAAGAATTTCTGTTGGGAGTCTAGAGATTCTGAGCAAATATGGAAAGTAATATATATATTTTTAATGCAAGGAACCTTCAGAAAAAATGAGTGGAGTTGTGAGGGAAAATGTGGTACTATTCAAAATAAAAAAACGTACAGGTTCAAATGCTAAAAGGGGAGAAGAGTCAACTACATGTTACTCTTTTGTGGGATCAATAGGATAGATGTTTTTTCTCTTTACCTCTTCCATATTTCTGTGTGACTCTCCTATCAGCACTCTTTTCTCTACACTCCCATAAATCTAGCGTGGAACCAGAACTTGAAGGCAACTCTTAACTTGCTTGTCCACAACAGATGACATCATTTGGCATTTTGAACTTTCATATACTTCAGTGAGAGCTCCGTACCTGACTGATCCTGCCTTTACAAGCTTGACCTTACTGATCTGATTTGCCTGAGTCTACAGAAGGCATGACACTAGCCTTGTGACTGGTAGATCAGTTCCTGTCTAGATAGCTTTTATATCCTCATTTCCCTTGGATTTTCATTCTGCTAGAATAAGAGAATGGCGGGTTTAGCTCACTTAGTTGAGCGTGGTGCTAAACCACCAAAGGTCGCAGGTTCGATTCCCATTCGGTCCCCATGTGTTGCCTGATCTAGTTGAGAGGCGTCCCTGCCCATGACAGGGAGGTTGGATTAAGTGATCTCTAAGGTCCCTTCCAGCCTGGGCCATTCTGTGATTCTATGACCATATTTTTAGCAGTTCTGGGACCAGCAACAGTTAAGAGCAGGACTTCAGTTCCACTACAGGCAAAAGTAATTGTCTGTGAAGACTAAAGAGCAGAATGATTAAGAAAGGTCACTTAAGTGCTTTCCTGACAAACTGCCAGTGTTGTCACTCTTCAGGGTAAAATGCATTTGTCATAAAAGACCTGATTCTGAAAATGCTCAAACAAACGAGTAACTTTACTTTTGTGAATAATATTTAAAGAGTTCTGTCATGGTTAGGCATTTGGTTATTGTTCTTGCATTGGAAGTACTTTCTCTAGACATCTGAGTAAGTAAAAGATTGAGAGATACAGGTGGCAAAGATATTCCTTAGATGCCTGGAGCTATCCTTTTCCCACCACTTTTCTTCATAGGGCTTTTATTGTCTTGATACGGACATTTTCCCTCCTATTTTGTCAAGGCTGTTCCTTCATCTTGACCTAATAATGGTATCTCATACACAAGCTGATAGAGTATTTTAAGAAACACAGATGTGTACTTTACTTGTGATAAGAAACCTTTCTGGTGAGGAGGTTGTCTCAGTGCCATGTCATCCAATGGATGGTACACTGAAGAACATGAAATTAAATGAAGAATGATTTGGTAAATATATTCAGGACAGCACTCAGGTCACTTTTTAAACACCTTACTGGTCCTCGCAAACAGCTGGCCTCACAGTGAGGACCAGGCTTGGAGAAACAAAATCTGTTTGGGCTTTTTCTGTTTTAATTTTCTGCAAATGATATGTGGTTTAATTGTTACTTTAAATTGTTTGTTTAGGTTTATTGAAAGAGGTTTTTACACTCTGCCAGCATAAGATAGTCAAGCACGTTCTAATTATTTTGTGAATGTTTGCAAACACACTTTCGTCTTCAGACTTTTTCTCAGATCAATGCAAATATTTGATGTACAAAATTGGAATTGTTTGGAATTCTTAAGAGAAAGCAAATTTTCGTCCTCTCTTGTTCACACTAGAAATTAGATGATACATATTTTGCTTTTCCACTCCAGTAGTAGAACAAATCTGGCAAAATGAATCAACATATCTGAGTGAGTCTTCTCTTTTCAAATATTAGAGGGCCCTCATGAATTCAGTAAATCTCTCAATTAAGGTTTAGTTCTAGGTGATGGTGGTGTTTGTAGTTTAGCTGTCACTGTCACTGAGTAATGGCACTGGTGTTACTGGCAGTGAATATGGTATTCAGAAAAATGTAAAATTTAAGCATCTTCAGATGTTAAGGTCAGTCAAGCAAATTAACAGAAATATAGAATGGAAAATGATAACAAAACTGAATGTAAATAGCACTGCATTTTTTGAATCTGAAGTGTCTGAATTGTGAGCAGAAATTGAAGAATAGTTATCTCCTCTGGGAAAAACACATACCATCAATGAAGGCAGAGAATAATTGACTGAACATATTTGCAAAGATGAGGGGATTCTGTTCTCTTGGATTTCATTTTAGAACTGAGCGAAGACCAGGATTCTGCTGCTGTATTGCTTTAAAGAGTTTCATACCTGGTGAACAACACTGTTGCTCTTAATGGCACCCTATTCAGTGCCATTCACCCCAAGAAGGGATTTCAAAACCAGGTCCTAAGCATTTCCAGGATCAGTTAATGGATTTTTCCAGGCCAGGAACTTTCAGCTTATGGTAGAAGGTGACACCTCAGTCACAATAAGGGACCATCATCAGGAGCCCTGGAGATCAGCCTTTCCCTGCATGACTGACACCTGCCTGGCCAGCGGAGAGTCACCAGGTGCCTTGTCAGGGTGACCAGCACATTAATGCCTGAATGTTAAGTCCTGGCTACCTTTTGTGGGTACTGGCCAATAAATGGGTGATTTACGCTTTAAAGTTATGTATATGCAGCTTGCAGCCTCTCTGAACCCTACTAAAGACGTCTGAACAAGCTGACCCAAAAGAGGAGCTGTGAAAGGGAGTGGGCAAGAAAGTATCTTCTTTCTACTTAAAAATATGCTCATTACACCAGCATACATAGTGTCTGTTTATGCTAACACAAGTAAGATCATATCCATAAATCAAAGGCAAGAATAAAAAGAGTAATTAATATTCTCTCTTTTGTACCTATTCTGTGCTTGCTTTATAATTTGTAGCAGATGGAAGCCAAATGTTTTCAAAGAATCAAAACCAATTTTATAAGAAGACTGTTCAGTTTCTCTAAATAACTTCTCCTTAGACTGCTGTTTATACTTATGATTTTAATCTATACAAACATTACTGTTGGAATATGATGATATTTTGAGTAGCTCCAAGTGAATCCACATTCTTGAACCTTCTTCTGTATTCCATGTCTGAAGATTCTTCCTTTTAATACCGCCATCTCATTGTTTTACTTGTATTTGGAAAAATCTAGAAACCTTTGTGCTACAGCAATTTTCTCACTCTCTGCTAACAAGCTCTTATGGTCCTATTTGTGGTAGATTTTCCTGATTTAGATCAAAATCTGTTTTTTAAATTTATTTTATTGCAACAGCATGTATAGTACATTACAAGTAATTCTAACGCAGACTAATAAAGATGTCTGTCCTTTTTCTCTGTTAAGATTTAAAGAATTACTAAGTCAATGTTTAAAGAAGTGAAACTGAAGATATGGAAATAAAACAGAACTGAGTGAAGTAGAACAGAGAAGGACATTGACAAATAGGCTTTCTCTTAAGTGACAATTCCAAATATTCGTTTAGAAATAAAAATGATCGGATGATGTTGGTGGGACAGAAGCCTATGGCAGAAAGGAAGCTATAGTATGTGTTCAAAACACCCAAATAAACAAGACTGAGAATATAAGCTCTTATTCATAAATGCACGGAAACAATTTCTTAAATACTTCCTTTGGTTGCTTAACCAGACCTTAAGAGCATCTGGTAACAAAAGTACAAAATACAGATTAATTATGTTTAAATTAAAAATGCAATTCAATGTTTCAACCGACAAGATTATCATAAAATTTTCATCAGTGGTTCTATTCTGATGTTGCCTCAAGTAAATATCTAGAAAAACTTTGGAAGAAAACCCAAGAGAATAAATATATTCAGAAAGTGAATTTCTTTAATAACTCGTTTGCCAAATAGGCTACCACTTACAAGCTGCAGAGAAACCGTTCTTTTCTTGGAAAGCATCTGTTACTATTGCTAGGAGCAGTCCTGGTACGTCAGTGCCATTGTAACAGAGGTAGATCCTACCTCTTAAAAATAAATTAGAAAAAAGTTGAATGAATCTACCTATAGACAGAAAGCTTTTGTTTGAAAAGTTTTTATACATGTCAGCCCTGAAAGAAAAGTTCACACACTAACCTGCTATGATGATTTCAGGAGTTTCATTGGGAATTTTTCTGAAAACTGTGTACACCTTTTTTGAATGGTTACCATAATGGAGGAATGGTTTATAGCAAGCAGTTTTGAAGCAAACAAATGCTTTCTCTCACTTCAGTAACAGAGAAGAATGGTCAATGTTTCCTTAATTCCGTGTTAGAAGTAAAAAAAGTGTGCAAAACTAGGCAGTAGGTAATGTCTCTGTTAAGTTCTGTAGAAGGACACGTCATGTGTACTTTGCACTTCACATTTTATGATGCCAAAAGTTAATGCTTAATACAAAATTTGCAGAAACTGAACTATATGATAATTATGATAATTGGGGATATTTCTCTCCAGGGAGTGCACTTTAATAGTTAAGGATTGACTTGATGTTAAACTAAAATTCTCCCTATGCATTGATTAATTAAATAAATGAAATCCAAGAGGTTTATTACACAGTACTAAGATACTTGATTTATACTTTCCATGGACCACACTGTATATTTATCAGCAACTATATCTGTGTTTAATGGAAGTTGAGACTGCAGCAGGACATACCCTCTCATCAGAAAATTAGAAGTATGGAAGCGGACACCTAAGTGGGAAGGTATATAACACTTTTCATTTTCGTATTACCCGTAACAGCAGCAATCCCATGCTCCATGGTGCTTCCATTTCCATTTCTGGCAACCACCAAAAGCAACACTTATCTCACTTTCATCAACAGGTGTAACTCAGACTAACAACAGCACACATGGACAAGCAACGCACGCTGCTCTCCAGAGAGTCGTGTCAGAGAGTGCCCTGTTGTTCAGAGGGTGAGTGAAGCTATCTGGCTCGTTGTCCACCCTCTCCAGACTTTTGAGGAACAACATCTCACATCTGGTCCTGAATTTCTGCAGAGGCTGAGTATATCTTCAGTTGGCAGGTGCTTAGGCTATGTTTGGTGGTAGGCAAACAAGCATCCCCGGGGCACTGTCCTGGCACTGAGGCCAACTGTCGTGAAGTGGCTTGCAACTATATTAGTAAAGCTCTTACCCTTCAGCAAAGGGCAGCCGCATCCAAACCACCGGCTGGAAGTGATGCCAGGGCTGTCCTAATTCTTGAGCTATGCTTGGCAAAGTCCTGTTTGCACAGACCAAAGCTGTGCCTGGAGCTATTTTGCAGTATAGCTGATGGACTTTGCCCAGGAACTTTCCCTGACTCTCTTTAGTTTATTAGTATATAGCCCTAGAGACTGACTCAGTAACAGAGTCCCAAGAATCACTTGCATCACCGAAGCCAGTAGCAGCTTCCAGAACAGCGTAGCAGGTCTCAGGTGAACCTTTCTGTCAGTGAAGCAAGGCACTGTGGCATAACCTGACATTGCTTCAGTCCCGAAGTGCACCCAAGGTTTAAGCTGCCTGCTAGAGAATAAATACTGGCAGAACCAAACCCACTAAGTGCAGTCCTGTGGTCTGCATGTCAAAGAGCAGTGCTTCCTTCTCTACTTCATTCACGCACTCCTCTTTCCTTTCTTCTCCATCCCACTCTGGAGCTTCCATGCTTTCTGCCTGCTTCTCTCCTGCCGTCTGCTGAGGCAGATGTCGGCCAAAGCGTGTGATCTTCTATGCCCTGGCTTCAGGCATATTTAGGAAAAAACCTCTGCTGATTTTAATATTCCCTTCCATGGTGACACTGAGTCCTTGTGCAAAGGTATTGTCTCTGCTGGCGGATATTCTCCTCATGCTGCAGGCTGGGTGGTTGTCTCCCTTGAGGTGCAGAGGTGGCTAATGCTAGATGAGGTGACATTTGCCCTGATCATAGAATCATAGAACCACAGAATGTTTGGGGTTGGAAGGGACCTCTAGAGATCACCTAGTCCAACCCCTGTGCCAGAGGAGGATCATCTAGGGCAGGCCACACAGAAATGAATCCAGGTGGGTTTTGATCCATGGAGAGCTGGTTGGCAGCACCAGAGCTGATTCTATTCAGATAAGAGCTGAGCTATTTTCTCAGGATACAGCTACTAGACACTTTGGCTCTTCCATTCAATACTTTCATTGTCATATATATGTAGAATATGATAGATTTAGAAATAGATGAATTAAGCTGTTTCTTCTCAGGAACCAATGGTGTTTTGGTCAGTACTAAGCCACCTTAGGTAGCAGGTCATAATGGTTTTCTCATGGCTTTTGGACTGAGGACATTGCTAGAGTTTTTAGGTTCTGAAGGTATGATGTGATGTTTAGGAGCTTTTTCGGAGCCTTGTTGTCAAGCTCGGTAGAATAACTAGCTTCTGAAATCTGTTAGGACAGACTGAAACAAAACAAAAAAAACCGACCTGGATAAACCAATCAGTAGAGGGAACACCTTCCAAAGTCAGGGAAACTCCTCTGAAATTCACCCCCTGCCAGATTCCTTCTTTTTAAAGAAGAAACTTTGAGACTTTGAGCGCAAGTCCCTCTGCTTATTTTGGTTGATGCAGTGTGACACCAGGCATGCAGTTTAAAGGCTGAGGCAGCTGATCCGACGTTCGTCAACTGACACTGAAAAAGAACACCCAAGTGTTTTTATTCTGAAGTCACGTTCTTAACTCTCTCATCGAAATTATTTTCATTATATTAGGTTAGAGAAATATGATGATGGCAAAGTGATAAAGCCTGTTTCTCCTAGGCAGCCTACCTATGATATTTGTTTGTTGTCTTTGTAAGTGCAGTCTATTAATGGCATATATTTTTACTGCGTGGATGATGCAATGATAGAAGCCACTTTCCACACAGTTTATTCTGAGATTGCATGTCATAACATTGCTTATACTGATATGAATATTACTTAAGCTTACAGTGACAGAAACATAGCTATCCCAACAGGATAGTAAAACAGCTGATTACTTCCTGAAGCACCTCTTTAAATCAAGAATTCTCCCAATAAAATGCCTTTTTAAAATCCTTTTAATATTAGAGCATACAACAGTTAATCACCTTCAAAAACCGTAGGTATGGTGGTAAAAGGAGGAAAACGTCTTTCCTCTTTCCACTGGTATTTCATCCTCATTTGAGTTTGAAGTGCAGCTTTGCTTTAGTATTTTTCAATGCCTTCATTTAATAATGAATTCAAAGAGAATTTTTTGAAAAATTGAGAAGAAAACAAGGATGCTGAAAGCCTCCTCTCAGTCTAGACTGCAATTTTTTGTGTACAGAGGCAAAATTATGAATTATGTTGAAGAATGTTTTATCCATCAGAGTTATCCAAATGCAAACAAAGGGTAATTCCATATTTCAGTGACCTGTCTGCTCCCTTTGCTGGACGGCTAGATCCACTTAGCTGCAGGCGGTCATACAACATAAAAATATAAGACGTCGCAAAAAAAGATGCTGTAAGCTCTGGAATCTTTTTTTTTTTTTTTTTGCAGTCTGTCCTCATATTTGCTACTGCAGTTGGTCTTGTCCTCACTTGAGAAGTTCCAAAAGTTTTCATCAGTTAATATTATTTCACCTGTGTAAACTAGAAAAAAAATCCCGGAGGCCAACACTTTCAATCCACTTCGAATGTATTTGCATTAAATTCTCTTAATCAGCAACCTAAGCAAAAGCAAAGCAAGAGTAAAATCACTTCCTGTGCAGCACTGATGGATGTGTCTTCAGTGAAGAGTTAACATGAATTATCTGTGCTTGAATTACCCTGTTTGTATTAGCTCTATTTACATGAAAGCAACCACACTGTGAAGTAACACTTGAGTTTGTTTTGTCTGCACTATGCATGTATGTAATACTAAGAGTTGTGGACGGGCATCCTATAGAGTTCTTTACTGGAGCAAGCTGCAAAGCAAGACAAAACAAAACATCTCCAGTTAATCACTTATAAGAAAAGACTGACCTCCTTAGATGAGCAGGAGGCACTGAAGGACTGTGTATCCTTGAAGATTTCCCACGGAGCAAACATATGTCCCTGCTACAGGGAGATCCGTTTTAAGGCTGCATCCATCAGTGGGCCAGCCAATTAGTGCTACAGGCATCGCTGCACTGAAGTTAGGATCCCGTGTGTGAGTTAAACTTGAGCAACATTCAAGCTAAAGTCAGCTGTGCAGAGATGCTCCTGCATTTGGGATTTGCACTCCTGCACAGTAAGGTGCAGAGCTTCTGGTATAGCGAGACTCCTTGTATTGCTCTGTCACAGTTTGACCCTGGCTGGCAGCCAGATGCCCACACAGCCGCTCTCTCACTCCCCCTTCTCTGCTAGACAGGGGGAGAAAATATTTCAAAGGGCTCAAGCTTTGAGATAAGGACAAGGAGATCACTGTCATTTACCGTCCCCGGCAAAACAGACTCAATTTTGGGGAAATTAGTTAGATTTATTAAGAACAAATCAGAGAGGAGTAGTGAGAAATGAGAAAAAGCAAACAGATCTTAAAAGCAGAACACCTTCCCCCCATCCCTCCTTGCTTCCCAGGCTTAACACCAATCCCAGTTTCTCCACCTCCTCCCCCCGAGCAGTGCAGGAGGACAGGGAATGGGGGTTACGGTCAGTTCATCTGATGTTGGTTCCACTGCTTCTTCTTCACTCCGGGGGAGGACTCTTCACTCCTTCCCAGGCCATTGTGGGGTCCCTCTCACGGGAGACAAGCTTCACGCTCCCTTCTCCGATGTGAGTCGTCCCACGAAGGGCAATTCAGCACAAACTGCCCAATGTGAGACACCTCACTAGGGGCAGCCCACCCCTCGTGAGTCTGAGGCGCAGTCCTTCGGGGGAAACTGCTCCAGCGTGAGTCCCCCGCAGTGTCACAAAAGTCCCACCGGCCAACCTGCTCCAGCGTGGGCATTCCTCTCTTCCATGGGCTACAGGTTCCGGCAGCGACTTGCTCTGATGCGGGCTTCCCACGGGCTACAACCCCCTTCAGGCATCCACTCACACGGCATGGAGTCCTCTACACGGTGGACATCTACGTGGTGATCCTCACGGTGGACATCTGCACCTCGCCCATGGGCTGCAGGGGGACAACCAGCTTCACCATGGTCTTTACCATGGACCCTGGGGACTCTCTCTGCTTCGGCGCCTGGAGCTCATCCTCCCCCCTCTCCTTCTTCACTGACCTTGGTGTCTGCACAGATTCTCACTCCTCCATCTCTGTGCCAGCTGTTATGGCGCAGTTCTTTTCCCCGTTCTTAAATATGTTTTTCACAGAGGCGTTCCTCTGCTATCACTTTACTGATAGGCTCAGCCTTGGCCAGCGGCGGGTCCCTCTTTGTAGCCGGCTGGCATTGGCTCTATCAAACTCAGGGAGCTTCTAGCAGCTTCTTGCAGAAGCCACCCTGCAGCTCCCCCCCGCCACCAAAATCCAGCCAGGCCAAACCAATACCTGCTCAGATCTGCCTAGTGACAATAATACCTCAGATTTGGGATGAGCTCGCCTAGGTGCACCATGTCTGTGCATGCTTTTGAGGTTGGGTGTCTGCTCAGAGCTTCAGTCTGCATATTTTCCTGAGCCTTACTCTGTGATATACCCTCTCTCACTGATCCTCTGATACATGTCTAAAACTTTGTAATTACATTAATGTACCTTCTCTCCTCCAAAGCTAAAAAAAAAAAAAAAAAGGTAACAGGTTGCAGAACAGGTTAGCAAGCATGGCAGCTCACTGTTGAAAGAAACCAAAAATACTAGCCAGCCTTGCCAAATAGGGATCTATGTTTGAGAATCTAAATGTGTATTTGCTCACTTAAATGAATGGCCTGAGTTTTGGAGGTGCTGAGTTGATGCAAACTCTGAATGTTTTCCATCCTCAAAAATCTGGCCAGTTGCTTTCCTGTCTCAGTGTGGAATGTAGTCACCCAAGTCTGACAGTTTTGGCTCTAAGGTTTAGCTTGAGTGAAAACAAACTGGCTTCAAAACTGCAGGGGAGGGTAGCAGCAGCTGCTCAAACCTATGTATCCAAGAAAGTAAATCTTAAAATGTCGAATGGATTTCTTCTCATAAAGTCAACCAGCAATAAACAGGACCAGAAGCATACCTGGGAGGGTAAAACCAGACCTCAGTCTTCTGCTTGTTGCTCAGATGATGTCTGTGAGCGACCCTGCCCCGGGTCAGGGGCTCAGGTGGACAGCTGTACAGGAACCTGAGGCTTGTCATGTCCGTAACAACATCTATAGTGTAGATATTGCTCTCTTTGGTTCTCAGTGGAGGAGCTGTGAGCTGGCACAATGCTAACCTCTGTATCATCCCTCTTCAAAATAAATGAATAATCCTGCAGGAAACAGGAGCTGCCCAGGCTGTGGCAGACTAGTAGAGAACTGCTGTAAGACATCTGCAGTTAAAAGTCAAGTTCAAGGTTGAAAGATAAAGGTAGTTAGCAAGCTTTCCGATTGAATTTGGTACTGCTGAAATTCAAAAGCTGAGAGCAGAATTAGTGAACCTTTTGGATTTCAGTATTTGAAATTCTAGCATAAAATTATCTTTCAGTAATGGAAAAAATAGAAATTAATATTGAAATGATTCTGCATTCAAGAAGTGCAAATCTGTCTTCAAGTTCATTTAGCGAAGTGACATTTAAATTACTATGAAGAATTGTGTGCACTATATGTTATTTGTAATTTCATAAAATGTTGGGATGAGATTGTCCTGAGATCAGCATGTGATTAAAATGATTATATACCTTATATACATGGTATGTTTCTTTTTCAGTCACAATCAAAATACAGCTTACTTCTATTAATATAATAATTTAGATGTCATAAATGAAATCTCAGTTAAATATTTTTTAATTTCTATTCACAGCCTTTTATTCTCTATTAACAATCTCATTCCTCTCACCTAAAAAAAAAGATTCTACTTTTCCCATCAGCACGATGGCTGACATCTGCTGGGATGACCCCTTGCCCCTAGCAGCAAAGCACTGCTATGTAGAAACGGACAACAGGCAGCTGCTCTTCTCCTGATTCTAAAGAACTTTAAAAATATGGGTGGGTGCAGAAGAGGGCACCAAATACTAATCATCAGAGTAGACACTGTTATTCTCTCCTTAACACCCATACTGAGTATTTTTGTTTTCCTCACTCCCAACCCCCGTGTATGCATATGTGTCTTAATACTCAAAATAAGCCTTATTATTTTGAGTCCAGGAACACTTACATCCAATTTCCTTCAGGACTGTTGATCTTCCCTTTCTGCTGTGAAAATACGGGTGTGAGTAGCAGACAGTGAAAGAATATGCTAACGTAACCCACGCTGGCACTCTGTGTCTCTCCTGACTGGCATCTTCAAGGTCAGGCAACAGAGATTAAAGTCAGTAAGCCCAGAAGCCCACGTTTCAGTTCCTGCTATGCTTACTGACCCCACCCTGGGTGTTATATAAAGAAGACTTTTAATGTTCTGCAAAGACTGTATGGTTAAAAACTACCTCAGGAAGTTCCAAAATTAAAATTTCTGGTATAATATGTTAATGTGACTTTATTATGCACAACTAGCGCCTTTTACATTTTTTTATTGCTTGTGTAGTTACGGCTTCTTGTCTGTCACACATACATTCTGACCCAGTTCTTCAAAGTCTAATGAAGTCAAAATAGTCAAGGTTTCATGGCAGCAATCCAGGGATAATTGAACACTGATTATAAGATGCAGGGTCAGGACAGAAGACAGAAAAGACAAATTTACCTGATCATGGGACCCTTGTTGTCCCTGGACCACAGGATCTGACTGCTCCATCATTCTCTTTTCCTGATCCTGCGTATGTTGGTTGTACTTTTTTCTACATTGTGGGTATCTATAGTCTGGTCCATCCATACATGACTCCCATAGAAAAAAAGGAGTCCCAAGCTAGAATCCTTTGGACTTGGGCAAGTGTAGTTTTCTTCTGGATTAGTAGAGCACTGAACTGTGTGGGAACTAACTGCCTATCTTATGATGTGTGAGAGCAACGCTCTCAAGCATGTGCAGAAGAATGCTTTGTTTTGGTCTCTAGGAAACTTCATGGCTGAAAGCAAAGGCAATGGTAGATGTTTGGTATATGAAAGGCAGTTATGCTGTGCATGTACAGAGACTTGAGGAACAAGCAGATATTGTTGTGAAAGAACTGAAAAAGTTATGAATCAGCAAATAAAAAAATGTTATGGGAATACAGATAACTACTGACAGTGAAACATTAACATATGATATGTGGAATCATTTATTTTTTTCTGTCTGCTGTTCTATCTGTCTAATAATATACATGCCCAAAGAAACTTGGAAAAATGCATTCCTGCTTTTCCATACATGGAATGGAAATCTGTACAATACCCTTTCATCAGATCTGCATGTTGTTATGGATATGCATACTACTAACTCAAGCTTTTGGAAAAGCTTGGAAGCAACGTGAGTGCTAGTAGCTCAAAGTCAGGGTCTCACAAAATCTTGAGACAAGGTACATAACATAGACTTCTCTGTAGATTGACGATGATTCTCATAGACCACTGATGCTAAAAACTTCAATAGGAAGTATGTGTCTTTGTGTGTTAATTCTAGGTACTCCTCTATCAGGTCACTGAAGGACTTAGGGTCTATTCCAGGTTGAAGAAGGAAAAAGAGTCTTGGAGAATAGCTGTGCAAGCATCATAGTCAAATCATGGAAAACTGAGTGCCACTGAAATATATTTTGACTTCTACTGAAAAAAATATTCTTTCAAACTGCAGCTTGACTGCATCTTCTTGCTGCTATCTTCTGGTTCCCATCTTGGTTGCTGATTATTCCTGCAACTGATAGAAACTGCTTGCTTCGATTTTCCTGGATCTTCACTGTCTGTTCCTACTTGACCTATCAGCACTGCCATCATGTTGATTCTTGCATTTAATTGTCCCGTAAAACCAGTTACCGTCTACTTGCCACACTTCCAATTAAGCACTTTCACCCATTCACTCAGGCTTTCTCTTGGGAGGAACTTCCAGCAGATGTCTGTAAACGTTACCTCATTCCCTGATTTGAAGGCATCATGTTGCCTGCAACACACATAACAACACTCAGGCAACTGGCTCCTGACCACAATGCTGAATGTCAGCTCACTCTTTGTGTTTCCCTATCAATGTCTGTGCTCCCACTGCTGTCTTTAGTTTCGTGCTTACACTGTCTCCTCTTTTAGGCCAGAACACCTTTCTGTGATTTGCTGGTGCAGCACCTGATCTTGCAGTATAGTGTGAGCTCCACATGAGACAACACACCGGGGCTGGATGGAGTTAGGCAATCCCTATTCTCCCCTGTGTGGCAAGACTGCCTGCCAGTTCCTGTAACTGGATCTGCAGGCTGCTGGTGGAGGAGGAGAAGGCCAGTTCAGGTGGCCCCTCTGCCCCAAACCTCTGTACAAAGAATTCTCCATAGCAGATGGAAGTGAAGGCTGAGTAGGGTCAGGTCCCACTTTCTCACTATTATAATGGCCCTTTGGTTTGCGAGAAAAGTTAAAGCTGCCCTCCGTAGCTTTTATTTGGGAGCCGTTGCCTGGCGGTCTGCCCCATCTGCTTCATCTAGGCAATGAATCAAGCCTGCCATACTTAAACCATTGACCCCTACTCTGAGAAATACCGGAGAAGAATAGACTTTAACTAAATCTTTCAGTAGCACCCTCTCCCCTTATTTTTCTCCCTCCCTCCCATTGTTTTGAAGGCAAGTCACTTTTTGTTTGCTGGAGGAAGATTAAACAAAGGAACCCACCAGAGGCGCCGGGGTTTTTTGACGCACGTGTTGGCTGTGTCACTTGGGCAGCCTTCCAGCAGGTATGCCTGTACAGCCGCAGAGCCATTCACTGCCGAGCCGTAAAACTGCTGGCAGATCTCGCCATCTGTGAGGAAGACTGTGTGAGAACTTCCCTCCTTACTGGATGGCTTTCAAAATAATTGTCACCGGTGACCCCATTAAGATACGCAACGTTCAAGAAGCAGCATAAGGCATTGCAAGGCTGTTCTTTTTTCTGTCCTGGTCGAGTGAGTCATGCAGTTTTGTAGATGTTCCCACATCAAAAATACTTGAATGTTTGTGACATTTTAACATCCCGAAACATGGAGTAATTGTGAGACTCTTTCCACTGAGTGTCTGAGACACTGTGGCAAAGATTAGGGTGGAAAGTTGTGGGATTTCTAAGCTTTGCTCCTACCCTTACAGGAAAAAAAAAGAATGGAAGGAGAGAGAAAATCAAAGCCAACCCAAGAGCTAACACTCAGAATCTTGTATGGTAGCATGGCAGTCTCTGTAGAGAAATAGCAGCGTCTTCTGTACCCAGTCCATCACCCACAGATTTTGGTCTTACTGATTGCAAAATCAAAATGCTTTCTTCCTCAAAGCTCTTGCTAGCAACTCTCACACCCAACAGTGAATAAATTTCCTTTCTAGCTGATTTTGAAAGAATTAAAAATCATTTGAAATTATATCGGACTGTTGCAATGCAAGCACCTGTAGCTAAACCCAGGGCCTCCTTAAAAATTATTGTTTTAGATATCTCATAATTATATAGAGGGAAAAGATGTATTTCTTCTCCATCTGTTGAATATTCACATTACATAGCTACCCAGACATCGCTACCCAAACACCTTTACTTTCATGGGAAAAAATGCATTTAAGTATGAAAAGCCAAGTCATTTTATCCAAAGAGACAAGTTGTCTTCTCTGTTCTTTTCCTTAACCAGTCTAAGTTTCACCTGCAGCTATAATAGATGTGGACAAGGGGAAATAATCACTAGGCTCCTAGTTCAAAGGCCATAGAAATCAGTGAGACTTCTTCCCTTGCCTTCAGTGGATCTTGGATCATATCCTGAAAGCTGACCTCTGACTTGACAAAGATAGTTACTAGCCTTTCATTCAGTTTAGTGATGTTTAATGAACATGTCTAAGGCATGTTTGAGCAGTCCTAGGATGGCGTGAGCAGGAAATACCCTGAGCGGTAATATGATTTAAAGAGATAAAAGTTATCCGGGATTTTTTAAAGATTATCTCACACCATTCAAACTTTTTAATCCAGATGCAGCTAGCTGTTACAGTTGCGCTAGCCATCTGGTACTATAGTCTTTGGCTGAAAACAGAAGCAATCCGTAACACCACTCGTTTTTGTTTCCAGGAAAAAGGAATGCTGTTTTTATGATCATCCATTCATTTGGTATCAAACACATTTCACACAAGAGTTAACTGGAGACCTGCATTTGATGTATTCTGTGGTAAGAAGAAGGGATCTGCATGGCTGATGGTAAAACCAGAGATGCAGAGGGAAAGCATGCAGTTTGAATGTAACTGAATATAAAGTCATTGGGGTTTTTTAGACTTCCCTTTATAAAAAATATTCTTTATTCAGTGACACATTGTCTCATGTAACAAAAGGGTTTGTAGTACTTTCTGGTTTTGCATTTTAAAGCAGATAACATCTTCAGTCATATTCTGCTAAGCATAAAAACATTTTAATTGCTTTCCACTAACCTGGCCAGCAAAATACCAGTAACTTATTTTTGCGTGTTTACACACTAGAAAACAAGATTTTATTTTGTTCAAGTAGCAGATGTGTGAAAAAAAAATTACCAGCAATAGAGAGCAGAAAGGAAACTGTGAAGGTAAAGGACATGGTGGCCGCTTAAAAATGATATTTGTGGTACATGGCAGCACCAAATGACATCACCCAAGGGAACTTCCTGACATCTTACAGAAAGGGTGTTGGATTAGATGACCCTTAAATGTCTCCTACAGGAGCAGAATTGGCGTAGGTTTATAACTTCAGGTTTCTCTGTGTCTCCTGGAAAAAAAGCTAGCACTCAAAAGGATGGAAGAAGATAACAAACCCTGCATTTGTAGTTTGTGGCTTTGTTTGACCAAGACACAGAGTTAGGAATTGATGCAGCCCAAAGAGGATGTTCAGCTCTTGTCTGCCTGGTGGCAGTTGCATCAACTTTTTGGACGATAGAGTCAAGCTCCCTTACAGGTTGCCATTAAAAACGCCCTCACTCTCTGTTTCAATGAAACAAACCTGTATTTATGTCAGATTGGTGAGTGGGTCTCTCTGCTCACTGTTATGTCCAAGCTGACCTGTGGTGCTCTCTCTCGAGGCTCACTGCTACAACTCTACTTCCAAAAGAGCTGACCAGCGTAGAGATTTCCCTTGTGCCATGCATTCTGTATCAGCGTAAGAAATTTCACACCCTGAGGGGCTTCTGTCAGCACTTACCGCCTGAGAATTTTACTCCAGGGCTATTGGTGGCCAGGAGATGCCTGAAAGGGCCACATGGCCTTTTCCGGAGCTGTCACTCAGCTAAAGATGATCCTGCATCCTACAGCACTCAAACACCCATCTTTACACTGTGCATGTCATCCTGCTACTGTGTATCTGAGGTACCTGTCACCTCAGTATCTAAATCCCAAAGGAACAACTTAAGCAACTGAAGGAAAGCTGGAACTGGGAGCAGATTTCAGTGGAAGCTACTCATCTAACCCTCCAAGGTGTCTGAAAACACTTCCACTGAGGTATATATATATATTTATCTAAGTACTTGAATAGCTTAAAGGATCTGGGCTTAAGTGCTGATGTGATTGTTGAAAATGGCTCCTACGTCATTTACGCTTTATTGAAAAAAATTGAGTGTTAAATACAGAGAAGCTTCAGAAATGCTGCATATACATAGATAGCTGTACAGGCTTGTCTGAGCAACAGCAAGTTATACCAGCTAGTACAGCTGCTCACATGTCTGTAAGAATGAGCAGATCAAGAGGCCCAATAATCCAGATTCCTGAAACCCCACCGGAAAAATATTTTAAGCAGTGGGAGCTAACATTATAACAATGGGAATTTACTCTTGAGATTAGAAGAGTCCACTGCATTGCAGGTAGATCAGCAGGTGGCTGGATTCACCCTGTCCATTAAGATCTAACAGGACATTCAGTTTCTTAATAGGTCAAACTTTGTAAATCTGGTCTTCAAAGCGGTCCTGGGAAGTGTTCTGTGTGGGGAAGCTCTGCTATGGTTGAAACACAGGGCTATGCCTGCGCTTCTCAGAAGTAGCAAGCTGCAGCACAGAGAAGGGTAAGCTCTGCTTCTTTGCCCCTTGTCTACTGCCCGCTCACGGTGCAGCTGACCGCCGCGCAGGCAGGCTCTCCGGCACACCCCGGCATCCCCAGGAATACAGCTTTCCTTACGATTTGAAGAGCCACACAGCAGCCGTGCCTGCAAGCCTGCAGTTGGCGCAGCAGGCAAGGCTGGTCTTGAGGACAGACTTTGGCAGGCAGGGGAGACATCCCCTCGAGGGAAATTCCATGTGTTTCCTTGAGAAGAGAGCTGGCAAACACGCTTTTACACGATCCTAGTATTGCCATTTACAGTTCGTGAGTGGTGAGGGTCCGACTGCCTGCCAGTGGTGTACCTGCAGCTATAAAACATCAGATCTTTGTTATTTTTCTGTGACTACATTTGTGCTGTGTGAAATCATCATTCGTGCCTGAAGAAGAACCCTTGCTAGCGGTATCAGGATTGAAAGGAGCCCCCAGCCTGTCCTCTGGCTGGCAGAGCTGGAAACCTCCACTCACAACTGCCTCTGTTTTGCACTCAAGTGAAGCAGCAGTTAAATCTTGTGCCTTATCCTCAAAGCGTTTGGCATTTTTGCTAGCTCTGGGAACAGCATCACTGATAATTAAAAAAGGAAGAATGTGGGGAGGAAAAGAATGAGCAAAGCAAATAAGGAAATTAAGGCATATGGGGAGGTAGCGGGTGAGCTCCCCTGCCCTGCTCTGCTCAGGGCCTCATCCATCCTCCCACTGCCATGGATGGGCGTGGTAACGTGATGGGGAGACAGACACGTTTCAGCCCTAACACACATCCTCCATCCTCCCCGTCACAGCTGCATCTGGCCCTGCGGTGGGTTATCCTCTCTCTCCAAATGTTCGAGTCATTATCAGTTTGACAAATCCAATATATATAGAAAGATCTCAAGGCAATATCTGTATTTCCAGAAAACGAGATTCCTACACCATCTGCAGCTAATTGTTTCATACCATATTCGTTTCAGTCCTGCTGAGCCCACTCTAGGCCTGCTGAGCCCATCACTTACCCTGGTTTTACACTGGAGGAGCTCCACTGTCTTCAGTGGATTAACGCGATTAACACTTTTGTGTACGAAACCAGGGATGAAGGAGCATCCACCACAGATTGCCCTTGTCATCACCTTACACCAATGGGGATGCGCTTTGGTGGTGCGCAGTCATTCTGGTTTTCAAGGGAGAGAGGAGGCAGCTGGCCAAAACTCAATTTGTGGTGAAGAGGGAAGAGAGGTATCGCTGCCTCTGAAATCAGATCCGAACCAAGGGGCAGGGACATGCCCCCTGCAAAGGGCTGGAGCAATGGCCTCATGCTCCCCTCTCATATAGGATGATTGGCAGCATTTCCCCTCGTTCAAAATTAGAGAAAACAACAGAGCTCAGCAGTAATCTCAATTCTAGAGCCTTGTTGAAACTCTAGACACACATATCTGACAGATACAACAGAGATTAATGAGCCATGACCAGAAGTTTGATTTTTCTGTCAAGTGCTTCCATCCGTTTTAAATAAACAGGGGAACAACATAAACTCCAGTGCCTGCTCTCCGCTGTTTAAATCGGGCAGGTTGCTTTTGGTACCATGTGTGTCTTAGCCGAGTTATGACTCCAAACCACTGAAAAATGCTGGTTTTTTCTTGGGTGTTTTTTTTTCCCCCTTGACCCTTCTGTGGCTACTCTTGTGATGAGCTTTGCTCCCTGCATATTGTTTCTTTTCTCCACAGCGTGGCCTGTCTGGTGGTTTACCACTGGAAACTGTGAAATGGAATATTATGTTTACAGCTAAATGAGTTCAATTTAGTGTCATTGGTGTATTATCTGGAGCACATAATGGCCTAAAAAGCCACTGCTTTGTTTTAAACAGCGCTCTGCTTTATCTTTTTATGGGGTTTTGGAACATGACTTCTCCATCTCTTCCAAGTACAACAGGCTGAGCCAGCTAGAGCGGAGCCCGAGGACGCCGTAGTCTCTTCATGCTCCTGGTTGCTTCCATTACGATCAGGCACTGCTCTCATAAAATAATAATCAGTACATAGACATCGGAATTTGTCAGGAATTCGTGGTAAAGCAGTCCCTAAGGGTTTTATGCCACGGAAATATGTTTGAGAACTCCTCTATTTTTATTTGTCACAAAGCATGACAGAAGCCACAAACAAAACAAAAGACTGTCAGAGGATGGTTTGTACCCTGAGGTATTTATGGGAGGGGAAAACAAGAGAGCAAGAGAATGCTGCCATAAATCTAACTGGCCACAGAATGTCACTCTTGCTCCATGCAAATAAAGCTGAAAGGAAATTTACCTGGTAATATAAAACCTGTGTCTTAAGGAAGGCAACTCAGGGAAGCTCTTGCCTGTAGAGAGATGAAGTATGGCTATGCAGGCATGTACGAGTGGCTCCACACACCCTCTCCCACAGGAAACCAAATTACATGCCTGAACAAAATACTTTTGCCAGCTGCTGGAACTGAACTCGGATCCGGATCTGCACGCGAAGTTGAATCCTGCAGACGGCTCTTCTCCTGAAGGGTCTTGCCAAAAGGCCTGGACTGGGAGGCTTTTGGGGAGAAAACCCCTGGATCCTAATACCCCTCCTCACACTGAGACAAGCCTGCATGGAAGGTCCCAGCCTGTGCTTAGGGCCCTTCAGTCTCTTTAATGAAAACACCTGATTTTCAGTAGGATTCTGGCTGTGAGTGAGGTCCTTTCTGAGATGCAGGATCAGGGCCACAGTGAAGCAGACTAGGCTATATTATTGCAAACAAAAGCTGCTCTTGAATAGAAATCATTCGCGGTTTCAAAACATGAAATAAAAGCTGCCCTGAAATCGAAATTGTCCTTGACTTGATGCCGCCTACAACTGAAATTGCCACTAAATTTAACAGACCGATGCTTAGCATTTAATTGCCCCTGAAAAGAAGTCACCGTCAGGAAGGGACAATATCAAAAACAGAATCTTTTGAGTTTTAGTCAGAGCCTCATTTCTATTACAGGTATCTGCTTCTCCAAGCTGTGACCTTGGCTGGACTTGGATGCAGATCTCACCCCCCGTGCACGGGAGGGACCCCGCTGTGGTGCCAGCTCTGTGTAGAGCTGCAGGACACCTCCGCATTTCTCCTTTGGGAAAACACCTTTCCCTGGGGTCTGAAATGAGACTGGGGAAGCAGTGCAGGGATTATCTGAGATGCCCTGCTTCCAGCTCTGTGAAACTTCTCTGGAGAGAAAACTAGAGCTTGCATGATCCGTCTGTGGTCTGCTGAAAACACATTTTTACAGCTCAGCAAAAGTGAAAGAAAATGGTTTTCTGTTCTTACCGTGTTATGCACAACTGCAAGATTTTTTCCTGTCTCAGATTGTCCCCAAAAAGTGCAAATCTTGAAAGAAATTGAAATAAAGAGTAAAATACAAAAAATTTAGACCGGATCAAAAAGAAGTTAGTTCTGAAATGTTGGTCTTTGATAAGCTTTGAAGTGTTTTGACTTCAGTATTTTTTTTCTGCTGTTTTTGGTGTAAATTTACTTGGATTTCAAAGCAGAAGTTTACTTTCAGCCTAAAAATTACAGTAGAGAAAGAGGATCTTTTGATCATTTTAAAAAACATTTTTCCAATTGTATTTGAATATGGCATATTCATAAAAAAAATTCCCTCTCCTCCCTAAGGCTTTGATTCTGACAAATCCACATTTTCCAGTGAAAAACATTTCCCAGAACACTTCCTAATTTTCTCTAATATTTACATCTGTTCTTCTCTGAGAATGTGTCACAGCTGTAGATCAACAGGAATCGCACAGAACACGGTTGATTTATGGTCAAAGTGATATTTCTAAATCAACTTGCATTTAAGAGTAGTGAATAGTACACGTCCATATACCAGCAATGTATCATAAGGATTGTGTACCGCTTTCATATTTTTTACATTTCTTTTGCATAATTATACACAATTCATGTGTAATTGTAATTTTTACAATTATTTTACATAATTACATGTTATTAGAGCTGAAATTTGGGCAGAGTTAAAGACTGCAAGCCAGATCCTCAGCATTTCAGGCACCCACCCTGATGGCATCATCTGTCTCCAGAACTGGGCAAATTGGACCAAAAGGGGCAACTGTCCCCTGAAATTAGGACAACCACATCACAATAAATGGCTGCAAAGTGGCAAGGAAAAGGAAAACTGTTCATCTCTGTTGCTTTTATCCTTGGCCACAGCTTTGGCCTTGTATCGTTAAACGTGTTAGCTCCCAGGGTGTCGAAAGGAAATTCATGGGAAGCTGCGACCCACTCTCCTGCATCTGTCCCCACTCTGCCTTCCTCTCCGGCCCCCAAACCACAGGCACTTGGATGCAAGGCAAGCCTACTGAGGGGCTTCCGTTTAGTCCTGGAATATTGATTCCCCTGGCAAAAAAATCAAATTTTCCTCGCGCTTTGTAAATAAGGGGAGCGAGGGTCCTGCACATAGCAACTATGGGGCATTTTCTTCACCTTCACGAGGCGGCTCAGGCATTTACTTCATAAGAGCAGTTGCTTAGTGGGACACACTACCCTCTGTGAAGGTGAATATTAATAACAAGTTTAACTCCTGGGCTTCGCCAGCGCCTGCTTTTTGGCCGTCTTTTTGCTCCTCAGAGCCTGGGAAGGCCTCTGTCGGCTGCAGCACATGGGGTGGGTACATGCCTTGCTTTCCCAGCTGGATTATCCCTCATCCCCTCTGCATTTTAAGAGATTTGGTGGGCCCGTTAACAGCTTCTACCTGTTTTAAGACCTGTGACAGGAGGCTGAATGGCTCACTTCATGGGGCCCCGTTCCTTCGCTGCTCCTGCTAGTGGTGTTGACATGATTTATGTAAATCATAAAATGTGGTGGGGTGACCTCATGAGTGTCCAGCTCTCCTCACGCACGTCTCCGGGCAGAAGGGCTAGTATTTATAAACAGTGGCATATTCACATCTCAGTAACCTGCTTTATTTACACTCCTTGCGCAGGGCCACTACTGCACAAATGAAATACTATTCCCTGCCATGTGCATTTCGTTTTTCTGTCGGCTGTGTGTTTTCTTTCATGCATTGCCCTCACTGTCGGCATTTCTCTCCCCAGCACAGGGCTGGGGAGTGGGGAAGGGGGAGAGTTACATTCACAGCCACTTCCAGGGCAGCGCGGTGACCAAGGAGCGTGGGACCCCCATCTAGCAGGCTAGTAAAGCCTGCATTGGGGCTGCAAGCTGCACCCCGGTTTCCTCAGTCTGGAGGGGTGCAAGCTGGTCCCCCCACATTAACAACCAGTTGAGCAGCCACCGTACAGCCCTTCGTCACAGCTGACCTCTCTGTCCTTGCGCAAGGCGCCGCAAGCCCATCGCATCCTCCACTTGCTGTGCCGCTGCTGGTGGGATGCTGGATCCTGGGAGATCCTGATCTTGGTTGTGCTGTGACAAGGGCAGCCGAGAGTTAGCTGAGCCCTAATCAAACTTCTCAGGCACCTGGATATGGCTGAACCAGCTGGAATTTTCCAGCAAAATGATCTTTTCACAGTCTTTTTTAAGGATATCTTTTTACTACAGCCGCCAAAGAGCTCATTTCTGGCTCATGAATTAAGAGAAAAATATCTTCACTCCCAAAATTATCACAGTAATGAACTCAACAATAAAAGCTGCTTATCACTCCTCTCGGTTTTTGGGTTGGTTATTTTTTTGATATTTTCTTTTTACCACTAATTAAAAAAAAGGGAAGGAAGGTTCAATGCTTTTTAAAAGATCTTCTTTAAAGTTGTGTCCGATTCATTATGTCCCCAGCTTCTGCTATTTTGAAAATGTCTTTTCTCCTTTTTTTTTTTTTTCCTCATCAAGGTGTTTATTGTAAATATTAACTTATGAACAAGTCAAGAAAATCAATAGCTGGAACTCTGTCAATCTTGAAAGACTGCACATTTCAAAATGAGCTCGACGGCCTGAAGCTCCGAAGGAGAAAGAGCTCTCTATTGCCTTTACTGATGGAAAGGGAAAAGTGTCTCATAAAAAAGCTCCGTTTCTGCAAACTGCATGTGCGCAACTCCTCTAGCAGCACTTGAACAACATCTAAATCATGGGGCCCCAGAGCACCCACGAGCTTCTGGATTCAAATGCGTGTTCTGGCCATGTCCTGGCCGTGAGCAGGGGTGGGACCTGTGTCTAAAATGGATCTTCCTTACCCTGTCCCATAACATCGTTTCCAGAGAAAGAAACTATCCGTGTCTGGGCAGGGAGGGGAGGGGACAGTCAGTACTGTGAAACCTGATGTAGACAGGGAACATATCTCTGGTGTTTTTTAGAGTACAGAGCAGGAGCAGAGCCACAGGAGGATCAGGATTCGGGCAGTCACTTATTCGCTGGGTACCGCAGGAAAGTTTAGCTACCATCCTGGGGTCACAGGCAGTGGGGTGGGGGAGCAGCTCCACGGGGGCCCGCAGGCACATCTGGAAGCAGACATTTGCCTTTTGGCTGCAGCCCATGTGTCAGGTTTGGTGTGTGTCTGGAAAAGTGTGCCATGAGGACCATCACCCTTGGGACTGGGGCAAGGAGAGCGGGAAGAGCCAGATGACTGAAAAAAGTCTTGCTAAGGGCAAGTACTTTTCTCTTTATGTGCTTGCAGATCCTTTTACCTGGCTTCCCAGGTTCACAGCTGCATTTGTTTCCCCCTCATAAAGATTTTTCCTTTTGTTGTTGTTGTTGTTATTCCCAGAATTCGGTGGAGGAATTTCAGTTTGTTAAGGGCATTCGGCAAGGCTGTGGTAGGCCTCCTCATAAGGTGGTTCAGTCATTTGTCAAAATGTACTTGTTGAAACCTGGGCTCTTTTTTGCTTTTCCTCATCTTTCAGAGGACTCTAAGGAAAGGTCTGATCCTGCCCACCTTCCCTCATGGCAAATAGCACGTGTTTTTCCTAGCAGCAGTGGAATTGTCTGTGCCCTGCCTGCATAAACAGAGGTAGCAGAATCAGGCTTCAGGAAATTTTCAATATTCTTGAAGTGTATAATAAATTAGTTCAGAAATCTAAACAACATTGAAATGAAAAATCACCCATTTGGACCAAAGGGAAAATTGGCTGGGGAACTCCCACATTCAGTATTTGATATTTTGAAAAATATCAATATTCTCTTTGGTTTCTAGTTGAGGAACTGAGACCACATTGTAATTCTTACAAGATGGATTTCCTGCTCTCACTCAAGGGGTTTTCCCCGTAAAGTTTGGTAGGAAGTGTGTTGAGCCTCATTAACTCTCATGTCTTTGCTGAAACAGTGCTGGAAACTGTTGGAGCTGTGCATTAGGCAAAGCTACCTTGGCTGTGTGGACGGAGATGAGGAGTTGGTGTGAGGGGAGGTGAACCAAGGTACGGTGAAAAGCAATAAAAAATCAAATATGATTGCAGAAGGAAGCTTGTCTTCGGCAGCACCTACCATATCCCATCGCTCTTATGTGTCAGTACCTAACGTCAGATTTCCTTTCCAAAGTCAGACAGGACTGAGTTGCAAACTAAGGAGGCCGTTTCAGAGCACTGTGCTTTGAGATAGCTCCAATTTTATTCCTGTTATATTTAATTGGCTGTCCACAAAATCTCCATCGTGTCTCTATGGGTTTCAGAAAAAAAAATATTTTGCTTTTTGCTCTCTCCGTCATCTGTTTTACCCTGGCACTATTCTGTCGGCTTCCGTAGAGCTGCTTCTCAGTTACAGAGGGATGCGGGAGAGGAGAGCTAGAGACTTTGTTTCTGATTTTTTACACACTGTGCATCGTCTTCCTTTATCCCTACGCCAGTCTAGCTCTCGGTGAACCAATTAGAAAGTCGCCTTGAGGATTTGGCTCTGAAAATACTTCAGCACCTCCTAAACAGAAGACAACAGGAGCCAGCAGCGCTCAGTATACTGCGTCTCACACAACTAGGCTGCAATCTTGTGCACATTCTGTCTATTTTATTCCCTGGCTCAGGACTGGGATAGCCCACATACATGACTCCAGATGCTAGCAATATAGAGTACACTGAAAGCAGAGTTGGCCCAAAAGCTTCTCTTTGAACTTCTTTGGGAGTATGGGAAAGTACAGATTGAGATTCAGGGTGTAAACTTTCCCAATGGAAAGACTAATACAGTCAGTGCAATTTCTAGGCGGAGGGAGAAGGCTGGAGAAAACCTGTTCCCCTCCGGCATATCTGCTGCATGACGTGAGCAGCGACACTTTCTAACCCAGCATCAGAAACTCTGCCTAGGATGCCGTGTGCCTTACATTGCTGAAAGGAGAATAACATGGTATTGATGTCCAACTATGCGGGCCTTAACCTTTCAGCCCTGAGGGACTGCTGGGAGTTTTGTCTGAAGAGCACCCGTAGGGTCAGGGCACAAATTTGCAGGTGCAAGATAGCATTTGCAACTACAGATCACAAAGGTGCAAATGTCACGTTCTGGTCTTTTGCTCTGCCATCCACCAGGCTGCAGGCAGAAAGCCGAGTGCTGCGCAGAGCTCTGGGAAAACCTGTGATCCTAATTGTTTAATAACGTTCCAGTCAAAGGATATATGTCCTCCTGCTTCTGCGATGCGCATTTTCATTTTCTCTCTGGGCTTGGACACCACCTCTTTCTGACAGTTTCTCAAGTCATGACCGCCAGAGTCTGCCTGTGGCTTCTCTTGCTCTCTGCATCAAGCCGAGAGGTTTTACAAACCTCCCACCAAGGGGGACGGTTTATTTTAGATTGCACTGACACCTGCAATCTTTTGCTTTTCTGTGTTCCCAAAGAGCTGTAATATTTACCAACAAGAATCTTTCCTCAATCTAATCCAGTTCACATGAATATCACATGAGGCTACCTCCTGCAAGAGGCAGCCTTTAGATGTAATGCGTGTTTTTGCACTTACCATCTTCCTTCCCTTGTCCTTATTTTGCCTTCAAAGGGACTGTCTGTGCAAGAAGGGCAAAAAGACACAGGCCTTGGAGTGCAGACCTGTTTGAATTAACTTGCACGCTGGGTGCAGCTGAATGTTTGCTATCTGGAGAGCATGCAGTACAAGTGATTGCATTTATTTAACATGTCAGGGTAATTTCCAAACTCCGGCACTGCCACGGCGCTGTGAGAGAAGGCTTGTACGGCTGTACAAGTCCAGCTTGTCTGCCAACATGTCTACCCGTTCTGCAGGTGTATGAGTTACAGCCCAAGGCAAAAATATCCATGCCTTCCCCAAAGATCTCGTGGTGCTTCTGCAGGCCATATGGTTCCAATTTGAGGCCTACGCTCGGTGATGTAGCTGTATTGAGTTTCTTCCCTGAAACCAACAAAACCTGCTTTAGCATTTTGCTTGGATTAAAATATTTGTCCCTTTTTTCACAGGGCAGAAGAGGGACTCCTGAAGCCACTGAAGGAAGGAAATCATTACAGGGTTCTACAGAAGTAGGTCATGTGCTACAGCTGCTCATAGTTTAAGAGGAAGAAACATGGGACCTCAAACATGGAACATGACTCCTTCAAAATGCTTGAGAGCAACCCAAGAAAAACATCCTCAGAGGCTTATTTAATAAACATTATCTATAATAGTCTCAATGTGTGCTCATGTTTCCTTAGGAGTTTGCACCTACTTCCCAGAGCTAACAAGATTCCGAAATAGAGCGCAGAATAATTTAATGAAAAGGATTTAATAGTTTGTGTTAAAGCTAATATGGTCCATTAGGAGCTGTCATTTTATAAACAATGAAGATATGTTACCCTCTCTATTGCTGTAAAACTATTCCAAGGAAGGTTTGTAAACAGTCAGTAATGATCTATAGAACATGCACAAAAGACAATTAGAGCCACATTTGAAAAATATGCTTTCCCTCCCATTTGATTTCTTTTTAAGTAAACCTAAGAGGAGTATATATGCATGTAGATGGACAAATGAATAGCATAAAGACTGCATATATATATGTGTGCGTGCGTATATATATGTGTGTGCATATGTGGATTTCATTAGCAATCACACAATGTTCATTATCTTAAAAGCACTGCTATTTCCACAGCTCAAAAAATGCCTAAAGTGAACTGTTAAATCAACTGAAAAGTTTTTAATTATAATCAAAGTGTCACTTCACTGCGTTTTTTTCTTCCCCAGCAAACTAACATTTTTCGTGAAGACTCAACCTGCTTACTTTAACAACTGTTAACACGGAAGATTCTGCACCAAAATAGTGCCAATTTCAATGTGCAGCTTTTCTTCACAATGTGACTTAATGCAAGTGTAAAATATGTACGTAAGTTAAAAAAGGGACTCTCCAAGTCTTGGAGGTCCTTACGCTCGGTGCCATTTTCCACCAGTGTGGTCTCAGAGGATGGCAATGCTGTTGCAAGCCACAGCTTAAAGCAATGTGAGGAGAGGGGCAGAAGAGCTGCCCAGCCCAGGTCCACCCCCCTTCCCATGCCTCCATGTTTTGGAAGCCAGGCAAGAATGAAGTATGAGAGAAATCAGACTTAATGTCTACAGGGGAGTTACTTCTGATGTACAGTGAGGTAAGTGTTTGGAAAATCAGGTCCATGAAGTGCATTTACTCCTTATTACTACATGATCTAGAAGCAGATGAAATAGTCAAAAGATGACTAACTTGGTAAAAGAAAATGGATATAACCTTATTATTTATAAAGTGAACTCCTCATTAAAAAGGGGCAGCTTCTTCAAACAGCATTTAGATTCTTACTCAAGAAAACAGACAAGAGGGAAACTTCAGACTAAAGTCACTCCGTTACACATTTACCTTATAAAGATTTATCTGAGCTAGTTCTGTGAAGTTGTAAGTAAATCCTACTAAAAAATGAGCAGAGACGTGTAAAGAAATAGAATGAAATCTGGGCAGGCAATTGCAGCAAGTGTTAAACAATCTTTTTGGAAGATTTGATTATTTTGTGTATTTTACGACTTTTTTTTTATAAGTAGTCCATAGTTATTTGAACATAGGGTTGGGCTGAGATTGCACATTGAACAAGGTGAGATGTCCTACTTGAAATCCCATATAAACCGTAAGGAGAATGAGGCAATATTATCTGTTTCTTCTCATGACAGCAATGCCAAAAAATTACAGGGAAAAAATCCCACAAATGTGATGTTTGGGTATTCTCTTCTTTCCTATAGCATGTTTAATTTCTCAGGTGAATAAGAAAGGAAACAATTTTACATCTATATTCTCAACTACTGTCAATGGATTTCATTGAATTTAGTATTACTGATTTACAACACTGACTTGTCTGGCTTCATGATAGCACACTTAAGAGACTCAACCAAGTTTCCTTGTTGGTTAATGGACATTTTTTAGATATTTTTAATGGGAACTGCACCGAGTCTGTTCTAGCATTAAATCCATGTCTAAGATTATTCAGATCTGCTGCTCAAGTGCTAGGGAAAACTGAAAAGAATTCACAAACCACACTAAACAGGAGAGACATTTGTGGCATGAAAGTACTTTGTCACTTTGCACTATCATTGTCGCAGGGATAACAGCTCAAATCATTTGTTTTCTGGTAGAAGATGTCCAAATAAAACTAATGCCAGCGGACAAAGGTAGAGCCTCGTAGAAGAAGTTGAGTGGACATGTGAAGTCTGAGGATGAATCTGATGCACCCAGCATCCTGGGACTCATCTAACTAAATATAGACATGTTTGTATCACTTAAGGCTCCTTTTGAAGTCAATAAAGAGAAATGGGTATTTCTCTAGGAGGTACCTATTCATCTTCTCCTAGTGCTGAAATCTACACATGACCAGATGAATTGAGTCTTCGAAACACCTGTTTCCCTCTACTGATGTTGAAGAGATCCAAGGAATGTAGAACAGGTGTCAAGGTATACAGGGCAAATGTCTGAAACTAAGGACTGAAGAATCCCATCCCACAGTCTACAGAATTACTCTTGCAATTAAAATTAAAGATACAGAAACATACTGCATCACTTTGCATCCTTTGAGATGGGGAACATCTAGATTTTACCAGTCCTGAAATCCATTGTACCATTATTACTGGTCTTGACTCAGACAGATATTGGGGATGATGTACTTGTTTTAATTGCTGAGATTTGCACTATATCGCAGTCTTCAGCTTGTTGAACACGCAGCCAGTCTCATAGTTTCAAATGTAATTTAAAAAATTTCCTGCTACCTGATGGTTTTTAAATGAAAATTATTAAGAAAGAGATAATTTTAGCGCTTTTTTTTCCCCAAATGGATGTTTCTAATGTTTACTTACTTTTGGAAATTTCCCTATAGCTGAAGAGGATTGAAAGAGAGGATGCAGGATGGGAAGAGAGATTCCTGCATTCGCATTTACTTTGCTTTCAAGGAAAACTTCAGTGATTTGGATTTCTTCTTTCCCACTTAAAAGAAGAGAAAACAAAATATTGGTGCCAGGAACAGGTGCCTCTAATGTATTCTTGTCAGACATGCTGGGAACAGGAGAGCTCTATTTTTGAAATACTACTGTTAGCTACATTACGTGGAGGTCTTGTTAGCGGTAAGCAGCAAATTGGTGTTTAGCGATGCAGGTGACAGCACTTATTAATTTGGGGGAAAAGGAAAGAAATCTCCAAATTCTCAGGGAGACAGGCATAGTCTTGTGTGTCAATATGAGGAATTTATGCAAGCATCCTCTCATTCTAATGAGGTAGAAAAAGCAGTACTGCAGAGACAGTAGTAAAATAACAGCTTATGCCCTGATTCAGGAAACATGTACTTAAGTCATCTTTATGCAGGACAGCACTTAATCCTCTGCTTAACTTTGATTTACATGGGTGCTTATGTGGTATTTTGGGTACAGATGACTAAAGACTTGGATGAGCAGTGCCTCAAATAATAACAAACTCAGCTCTACATTCATTGAACAGTAATAATAATAATAATAACAGTAATGACAATGAATTGTGGTTAGGTAGCTACTTTTATTTCAATAGATCAATTATTAAGCTGTACAAACATTAATAGTTTAAGACTCTCTGCATTCTCAAGTTGGGAGGAGGTTTGGTCATCTTTCTATAATGGCAGAACACCTAAAGACGGCCAGTGTGAGTGTCACACCACTACGTCACACCACTGCGGTGTCTAAGATGAAGACAGCAGTGAGCTGCTCAGCCTGCTTGGTCTCCAGCAGCTTATTCCTGGTACACTCACCAGGCAGTCTGAGCAAACCACAAAAAGTGAAAACTCCTGTCCACAAAGACAGTCTGTGGTAGAATTCAGAAATGTTGGGGTGTCCGGAGCCCCCCAGACCATCGTGTAGTCACAAGAAAATCCTTTCCCTTGTCATCATCTAATAACATACAAAGGGTAATTTGAAAAAATTACAGAAGTGTAATTTGATTTACAGCCTTCATTTGAAACAAAAGCATTGAAATTTGCATCACCAGTGCAATATTTTTTCTTTTAAAACAAACCGATTTGGAAAGAATAGAAGCATGAGATATGTCTGGTTTCTCGTCTGGGTTACACTCCAAAGTTTGATGATCACACCCAGATGACTAAAATAATGAAGGTGATAGATTAGTGTATTGATGCATAATCACTGTCTAGCCTGCAAAACTTATGAGCTGCGTGATTTTGAGAACAATTACTTGTAATTAAAGCAACGCTACTCCCCCCTCAAAGAAATATTTTGTGGATAACACCAATTAATTACATTTTTCAATGAGAATAGCTCTTAAATGCCTGTGCTGCTATTTATTTCTGACCACATTCAGAATTCTGAAGAGATATGAATTATGTATTGTTTGGAAGTATTATTTTGAGTTTGGGATTGTAAAAAATACCTCCCTCTTTTTTGATAGCATCTCTTGAATGAATTAAAAGCTAACCATTTCCACGGGGTAAGGATATGAACTGACTCTCATAATGATGAAGGGGAGGTTTTAGCCAGCCGAACATTGTCTGATGAAGTCAATATATCTGTCCAGCTTAACTATCTGCTTATTCGTCTCTTTTTGATTTTCCACACCCATCAAAGCCAGATTTGGTGAAACAAAAGGCAACCTCATGCCCTGGAAGGAAGAAATCTACCACTGCACTGACTAAATGTTACTACATTTGCTTCTAAAAAGCCAGAATATGTCTTTTTCCAGGCTAAAACACAATGTAGATATTTTTTCCACTGAAGTTATGGTATAGGTTTATAGCTGATGATAATATTAGAATACTGCTGTTCTAAAAAAAAAAAAAAAGTTTTTGCAGCAGTCTAGCTCTACGATTTTAAGCTATTCATATAAATATGAATTAAAAACTGAGCTTGGCATCTGAATCCTGGCTTAGTATTTGAAACCTCACATAGACTTGAGAGAGTTGTATGAAACAATAGAGGATAGGAACCATCCATGTTTTTTCCAAAAGTCCAGCTTTGCCTCACTGATTCTGCAAAAATTAAGTCTACATTCCATCTCTAAGTGAAATAAAATACAGAGCGTGAGTTTTATTCTAAGAGATGTTGTGCGTATGCAATTCCCATTAAATCTTTTCCTCCCCTTCTCCCCTTCCCTAGTTACCACTGAAGCCTCTAAAAAATTGGGTTTAGTAACCACATCTATCTGACACCTTTCCTTCTGGCAGCTGTGGTTCCCTGAAGAGATAGATAGGTCTCACTCTCTTTTTCTGCTTCGAAATAGTGAGTTCTCACTTCCTAAAAACGGCCAGGCTTCTCCTGATAAATCTCTTCCCAGGTTTTATCACTGGCAGCCACATGAAGTGGTGTTTTCTCCCCAGAACCTATCTTCCTTGTGAATTGCCATCCTCCTCTTCGTAAGCGCTCTGCAGAACGCAGCCACGGTGGCTGCCAAGAAAGGAGTAAGGACTGGACGACTCCTGCAGCTCGCTCTTGCCACTCAAATTCTGGCTCCAATGACACGTGGAAAAGAGAAGCATCCTCTGCAAACGTCCAGGTACCCAGCAAGCATATGAGCAGCTGTACATAGAGAAAAACTTGTTTAATATGTCATATATCTCACACATGCCCTGGGAACAAAAAGCAATATGAAATTCCATTTCAAATCAGTCAGCACCCACCCATTCACTTGTGAGTAGTAAAGACTGAAACCGTGGTCTTCAGCCACCCAAGGAACGGCATGCTTTGGTGCTCAGACTTTTCCGTGACCCACAGAAACATTCCCCGTGTCTGTTTTGGCAGCTGGATGTAACTCAATCTGCTATGGTATCCACGCTTAGACAATTCTACGAGTAAGCAAAACAGCTACTGTTTTCATCTTACCATGTTTTTCATAGTATCTGGATGTTGAAATAACACTGCCGAAAAATTGACATCTTATGCTTTGACAATGGTTGCTCCTGATCGTACACAGTACTACATGATCTCAGGCACAGCGAGGGGCCCAAGCCTCGGCTTTCTGATGTGTCAATCAATCCTCAGCACCTATCAGGCACACACACACGCTCCCGCTAGCCAGCAAGTTCAAGCACCTCCGCTTGAAAATAGCTGCAGCGACACTGGAAAAGGAGGCATGTTTTCCAGAATGCTGTGAACTTGTGAAAACAATCCTGCAACTGAAACTGAGAATAGCCTTCGCGATCGCTACCCCTCTCAGGCAGCCAGCTCACTCTTGGGTGCTATAAATACACAGTAATAAACCGTACCGAGAAACCATGATGCAGTAATGCTACAGTAAATTCTGGTGGAATTGCTTTTGAGGTGCACCGGCCTGCAAAAGAGAAAGAGAAATGGGAGACACTCGCATGTTCGAGGGAATGAGGAGGAAATACCTTCGCAACCTCATTTCCCTACCTCTGAACACAGCTCTCCTGTACTTTGTCTGCAGCCTATGGTGCCCTGGCAGCCCATTCATGCATAGAAAGACTTGGCAGAACACATGGTTACCCTTACACTGAATTCTTTCGCCATGTGTGTTTAATATATCTCTGTGATCTGATTCAAGTAGAGCAGATTTGAATATCTCATTATACGGAGACCAATATGTCTTCATACACACAGTAATTATATTGTTCATTCTGATGTTAGAACACTGGATCTCTTGCTGAAAGTCAGAGGACTCGCATACATTTTTCAGTCACTTAGACATAAGTGACTACGCTGACATTCAAATTCTAAACAAATTGCTAATGAGCTTCCCCACTTTTTTTTTTTCTCCCCAAAAGCAGATTTCTCAGCCTCTGAGAGAAACAGAATGGAAGAGCTTAAATGAGAAGACGCACACACATGACTGCAGTCTAAGGAATAGAAGCCCATTTCTCAGCCAGTGTGAACTGCCAGAGCTGTGTTGGCTCCTTGGGGAGAGGGGGAAAGGCAGGAGAAGCAAGGGGATGGAAATACTTTAGCTACACTTCAGACGTCTACCTTTGTACTTAGATTTTGTAACCAAGATTTATCTAAATCTGAGCAAGTGAGTGTTTTCCCCTAATGGAAACATGGGGTGCAGTCAGTTTTTTCTTTCCTTTCTGTGCTTCACTACTTTTTTACTTTGTTTTGATAATACAAATTGGACTTGTGATGCTACTTAATGTGCTCTCTTTGAGGTTCCCAAACAATGTCTGAGTGTGCTTCAGGACTGCAGGGTATGCTCTGCACATAGACATGCATAGGATAGACTGGCAAGACCGATAACACCATAATGTGACCAGAAGTGAATTTTTCAGTTTAAAGGACATTCCTGTGACCATCATAGTGATTATCACAGGTGCACCCTTTGAGCAACATCCCTTGGGTATGACCTGTGGTGCCTCCACAGGTGATGCCTTGGGCAGGCTGCAGGCATTCAGAGCACTCAGTGCCTGGAGTCCACTGCCTCCATCATCACCGATGGGTGTAACTCCCTGTTTTAGCATTATCCTGTAAAAGTCTGCAACCTTTGGGTCCTAATTGCTTGGTATTCATCTTTCCTTCCCTCCCAATACCTTGATACTTGAGGTCAGGTGTTGAAATGCCACTTGGATGTCTGGGACCTGAGCGTTAGCAGCTGGCTTTCACTCCAGTTCCCAAACCGTTTACCGTGGGGGTCTGTATTCACTCAGAGTTCGCTGTGACATTCATACCCTTATTATTATCCTGTGTTAATTAAATTTCATATTGTTCTTAATTGTGCACATTGCCCCTGAGACGGTGTGAAGGATTCATTATTAAAAAGATAGAGTTTTATTTAGCGCAGAACTGAACACTAAGAGAGACCTCACTTCACCTAGATGGGGAAAAAGCAGCAATAGAAGGGAAATAGCTGCTGGCATATTGGTCAAGAGCAAAACCAGCAGGCAAGACTAAAAGGCAAGACCAGAGGGTGAGAATAAGAAAATTTAAGTACTTATGTTTAAATTTAACCTTAGACTAAAATGCACTGACAATATTTTGAGGCATCCCACTTGCCTTTCGTCAATGTCGTGTCCTATGAGAATGCTTCTAATGTAGAATTTGCTCCACTTTTAGTCACAGAATGATTCATCTGCAGGACAGAAAGCCATGCAGCAGGGTGACCACATGGCTTGGAGCATCTGTACGGAGCCAGGCAGTGATAATTTGCCCCCTTTTCCTTTCCCGCCTCAGGGGCTGCAGAGGCCATCCATGGACATAACTCTGGGCCATTTGCTTTCTGATCTTCTCTTTCTGCTTTCTGTGGGGGAAAAGTAGAAAAAAAAAAAAAGATACCTTCGTGTGGCAAAGCCTGTAACTTCTTCACGGGGTGATGAACATTTGGTAACAAAACTTGTCAAACTCTGCTGCTCACTCCATGTATTCAGAGTAGCAGTTAGCTGCTCTCCCTGGTGAAAACTGGAAGTGTGTGTGCTTTTTCTGCAGTAATATAATACGATGCCCTGATGATATTGTCTTTTCACAGGCTATGTCCTCTTGTCTATCCCTCTGTTTGTAGGAAAATAAATGAAGGCACAACGTGTGTGCTTGTTCTCAGAAACTTCCAGATGTGTTTGCTGGTTTCCATGCTTTTCTGTCGAACCGCTGTGGGTTCTCTTCCATGGGTTCCCATACAAAAAGGAGTCCTGGTTGAATAGAATACATAACAGCTGGCAAAAGGATGAGTTCCCAGCAGGCTTTTGGCATTTGATACACTAATGTATGTGAACAGGTTGATGTGATTAAGGTTAAGAATGAGAGACAATTCCAGACTTTTCTAATTATTGTGTAGCGTTAAATATTTGCTGCTGCTTTTTATTTGGAAGCACTTGAGAATATCTAATGCTCAGCCTGATGGTTAATAGATAAGGGACATTCAATCCTTTTTCTACCATTGCTATGAACATAAACCACACTTGCAAGCAGAAAAGAATACAGCAGAAAATAGAATTGTATTTCTGGATGCCTAAAAGCTTCACTATCAACAAGAGAAAAACTACACGGGTTTCATTTTCATAACATTCAGTAGAAAGTTATCAGGAAATGATTCAGGGACCTCTACAGCTGTAAACCCAAGGGGACCGAGGGGCCAGAAATCAATGTAGCCAGCACACTGCCATTTGCTGGTTGGCTTGGGTATCCTTCCAGCCCCACAGTATTCCCAGTTCTCTTTGTGCTGTACTCAGGAAGGGCACAAAGCTGTTTTCTTTCCAGACAATTTTACCGATGGGCCTGACTGCTTAATTGGTTTGGCACAAGATACCAGAGCTCCACCATTTGTCTGTGCTTCCTGTTTGCTTCTGGTCTGTAATTCAGGGGGTAGAACTGCTCTTGAAAGTTTAGTGTGGTATGGTGGAGCAGATTGTGTAGCAGATTGTGTGGCTTCATATTTGGTGACAAATTTGGTGTTATTTAGATGGCCTTAGGTAGCTCTTGACCCTCCAGCCCCTCAGCTACTCATTCCCAGCTCTGTGCCACTGCAAAGCTTTACTTAGCCGGGTGTTTACACGGCCATGAAGCACAGCAGCTCAGGGAATTGATCTGGTGGGAAAAACAATTCTTCCTTCCCTCACATTGCTCACTGTTTGGCCATGCAGGCATCTGTGCCTGCGCTGCCCAGGACACCAGCCCCAGCACTGAAAAGCCACTGGAGGAACCACGGTCCGCACCAGTTATGACCCCGTGGAAGCACGAGCCTCTGCAGAGCGCTCACAGCATCAGCCTGGAGCTTGCATCGCTTTTTCAGCTTTTGCCTGCAGAGACTAAAGGAGTTTTAATATCACTGTGATCTATATAGCTCGGTTGTATTCCACTTCTATTTTGCCAATACAGTGTTCTTGGGTATGAGTACACCTTAAAAATGGAAAAGGAGGATATGCCTAGTAAAACTTTTCCGACAAAAGCCTGTCAAGCAATATAGGGCATGTGACTGCTTGTGTGCTGGTATGTGTGTTAACATGATTGACATCAGAGAAGGAGATTAATCCTTTAGCATTGCCCAGTTCTTTCCTCAAAGTCAGGAGAAGATGGTGCTGTGTGTAGTACAAGACGTATTTCATTAAGGTTGCACAACTTGATTTTAAAAAGTAAATTCTTGAAGATTTGCCCTACTCCTAAAATTGTTGAAACAGAGAAATTGAGAGATCCACAATCACAATCACAATCACAGGCCCTGGTTGTCGTGGGGGATTTTAACTTCCCTGATATTTGCTGGAAGGACAACTCAGCCAGCCAGCCACAGTCCAGGAGGTTCCTCCAGTGCACTGATGATAATTTTCTAATGCAAATGGTGGAGGAGCCGACTAGGAGAGGAGCACTGCTGGACCTCATCCTCGCTAACAAGGAGGATCTGGTTGAAGCAGTAAAGGTTGAGGGCTGCCTTGGCTGCAGTGACCATGAAATGGTGGAGTTCAGGATCTCATGTAGCAGAAACAAAATAGCAAGCAGAATTGCAACCCTGGACTTTGCCAAGGCAAACTTTGGATTTTTCAAGCAATTACTAGAGAAAATCCCATGGGCAAGGCTGTTTGAAGGTAAAGGGGCCCAAGATGTTTGGTTAGCGTTCAGGGACTGCTTCTACCATGCTCAAGATCAGAGCATCCCGACACATAGGAAGTCAAGGAAGGGAGCCAGGAGACCTGCGTGGCTAAACAGGGATCTGCTGGGTAAGCTCAAGGGCAAGAGGAGAATTTACAGATCTTGGAAGGTGGGGCTGGCCACTTGGGAAGAACATAAGGCTGTTTGTTGTCTGAGGATGTAGGGAGGCAACTAGGAAAGCAAAGGCCTCCCTAGAATTGAACCTGGCGAGAGGGGTCTAGGACAACAGGAAGAGCTTTTTCAAATACGTGGCAGATAAAACTAACACCAGAGGCAATGTAGGCCCACTGATGAATGAGGTGGGTGCCTTGGTGACAGAAGATACAGAGAAGGCAGAGTTACTGAATGCCTTCTTTGCCTCTGTCTACTCTGTCGGAGGCTGTCCTGAGGAGCCCCGTTCCCTGGAGGCCCCAGAGGAAGTCAGGGCAGTGGAGGAGTTTGCTTTAGTCGATGAGGACGGCGTTAGGGACCAATTAAGCAATCTGGACATCCATAAATCCATGGGTGCAGACGGGATGCATCCATGGGTGCTGAGGGAGCTGGCTGATGTCATTGCTAGACCACTCTCCATCATCTTTGCCAAGTCTTGGGAGACGGGAGAGGTACCTGAGGATTGGAGGGAAGCAAATGTCACTCCAGTCTTCAAAAAGGGCAAGAAGGAGGACCCGGGTAACTATAGACCGGTCAGCCTCACCTCCATCCCTGGGAAAGTGATGGAACGACTTATCCTTGGTGCCATCTCAAGGCATATCAGGGATAAGAGGGTCATTAGAGACAGTCAACATGGCGTCACCAAGGGGAAGTCGTGCTTGACTAACCTCATAGACTTTTACGAGGCTATAACAAGGTGGATAGATGATGGCAGAGCGGTGGATGTGGTCTACCTTGATTTCAGTAAAGCATTTGACACAGTCTCCCACAGCATCCTTGCTGCTAAACTGAGGAAGTGTGGTCTAGACTCTCGGGTAGTGAGGTGGACTGTGAACTGGCTAAGGGGAAGAAGCCAAAGAGTTGTGGTCAATGGGGCAGAGTCTGGTTGGAGGCCTGTATCCAGTGGAGTCCCTCAAGGGTCGGTACTGGGACCAGTATTATTCAATATATTCATCGATGACTTGGATGAGGGACTAGAGAGTACTATCAGCAAGTTTGCTGATGACACCAAGCTGGGAGGAGTGGCTGACACACCAGAAGGCTGTGCTGCCATTCAGCGAGACCTGGACAGGCTGGAGCGTTGGGCGGGGAAAAATTTAATGAAATATAACAAGGGTAAATGTAGGGTCTTGCATCTGGGTAGGAACAACCCCAGGTTCCAGTATAAGTTGGGGAATGACTTATTAGAGAGCAGTGTATGGGAAAGGGACCTGGGAGTCTTGGTGGACAGCAGGATGACCATGAGCCAGCACTGTGCCCTTGTGGCCAGGAAGGCCAATGGCATCCTGGGGTGTATTAGAAGGGGGGTGGTTAGTAGGTCGAGAGAGGTTCTCCTTCCCCTCTACTCTGCCCCTGTGAGACCCCATCCGGAATATTGTGTCCAGTTCTGGGCCCCTCAGTTTAAGAAAGACAGGGAAGTGCTGGAGAGAGTCCAGCACAGGGCAACTAGGATGATTAAGGGAGTGGAGCATCTCCCTTATGAGAAAAGACTGAGGGAGCTGGGGCTCTTTAGTTTGGAGAAGAGGAGGCTGAGGGGTGACCTCATTAATGTTTACAAATATATCAAGGGTGAGTGTCACGAGGATGGAGCCAGGCTCTTCTCGGTGACAACCACTGATAGGACAAGGGGTAATGGGCTGAAACTGGAACATAAGAGGTTCCGCTTAAACTCGAGAAGAAACTTCTTCTCAGTGAGGGTGACAGAACACTGGAACAGGCTGCCCAGAGAGGTTGTGGAGTCTCCTTCTCTGGAGACATTCAAGACCTGCCTGGACACGTTCCTGTGTAGCATAATCTAGGCATTCCTGCTCTGGCAGTGGGATTAGACTTGATGATCTTTTGAGGTCCCTTCCAATCCCTAACATTCTATGATTCTATGATTCTATGATCTGTTACAAAAGAAACATCAGGTTACAACTGAGGAACAGCAAGCATTTAAGACAGATGTTTGGTGGACAAAAACTGGACATGAGCCAGCAATGTACACTCACAGCCCCGAAAGCCAATCGCATCCTGGGCTGTATCAAAAGAAGCACGGCCAGCAGGTCGAAGGAGAGTATTCTACCCCTCTATTCTCTTGTGAGACCTCACTTGCAGTGCTGTGTCCAGCTCTGGGGCCCTCAGCATAAGAAATACATGGACCTGATGGAGCAGGTCCAGAGGAGGGCCATGAAGGTGATTAGGGGGTTGAAACATCTCTCCTATGGAGAAAGGTTGAGGGAATTGGGATTGTTCAGCCTGAAGAAGAGTAGGCTCCAGGGAAACTGGAGGCTCCGGGCAGCCTTCCAGTACTTTAAGGGGGCCTACAGGAAAGATGGAGAGGGACTCTTTCTCAGGGAGTGTAGTGATAGGGCAAGGGGTAATGGTTTCAAAATGAAAGAAGGTAGGTTTAGATTAGATAGAGGGAAGAAATTCTTTAATGTGCATGTGTTGAGACACCAGAATAGTTTGCCCAGAGAAGTTGTGGATGCCCCCTCCCTGGAAGTATTCAAGGCCAGGCTGGATGGGGCTTATGGAAGGTATCCCTGCCCGTGGTGAGGGTGTTGGACTAGATGACCTTTAAAGATCCCTTCCAGCCCAACGTATTCTATGATTCTATGCTAACTTTGAAATTATATTTCGATTATTAGGGGAAAAAATTCAAAGCAATTGAGGGTCAGATTTTCATCTAACCTATGTTAGCAGAACTCCATTGAAATCAGTGGAGCTTTGCTGTTGTACATCAGTTGAAGATCTAGTCACGACTTTTTGTAACTTAAAGTAATTCCTGCAATAGGTTTATTTTGGGCTTGAAGGAAGGATTTGCAGATCAAGATTGATTAGCTCTTTTTACCTGAATTATTAGAGCATCTTTAGTTTTATTTTAAATTTGCTTTTACTATCGATGGCAGCTTTTTTCTCTTGTCCTCATAATTTATCTGTTAAAAGTTCTTCTGAGTGTCAAACACTTAGAGTGTCTTACAGATTCTCAGGTGACTAAGATAGGATTCTTTCTTTAATTAAAAAGAAGCAGATTGAGTTTCAGGGCAATCATGTTTTGATATTCCCATATGTATCTAAAGTCACTCAGATTAGGAGAATTGGGCTTCAGTTTTTGAACTTAGACTTTGTTAAATTGGACTCTGAGAGTGCATTTCCTTATCTGACTAAAATACCAGTGGCTTTAAATATTACAAGGTAAGCCCTTATCAACTCTTATAGATGCTAAATGGCATCTTGCTTTACGACTCGATTCTGACCTCATTTCTTATACTGTAAATCCTTCAAACTCAGCAGAATTACTCTAGGTTTAGATTCCCATAATGAAGGTTAAAGTCTGTCTCTAGACTTCTACTCCCCTAAAGAAAAGTGGTTTGCCATGGTAACCACTGTAACCAAAACCAGTATGTCAGATAATAGAAATTAATACTGAAGACTTTGGAGTTAGGCTAATTTATTCCACATAAAATCTGACCTCCTGTTTTCCTGAATTAAAATACAATCTTTGGGGTATTTTACTGAACTTGACTAATTATTACAACTAATTGGAATTCAGAATGTCCACCTCTGAGGCGCCATATCAATAACATCACTGAATAGTGCAGGGCTAGGCTTCCTTGGTTGGGCGAAAGAGGTCTTTTGTTGGTCAGGTGTGATGGATCAGTGTCACATCATTCAATGTGATCACCTCTTCAGACCAGAGGTGGTTAGAGTACATGGTCAGCATCACTTCAGAGGTCCCCATGTGCAAACAGGCCCTGGGGCATCTGCACTGTTTCTGGGCTGCTTCTGCTCCTCCCTCCTTGCTCATTTCCCCACCCCTGTCAGAGATGTCCTGCCCCCCTCCAGCCTCAGGAGTCTGCATCTCATCAGCCAGCAGACATCCCTGAGCTTGCCAAGCAAACGCGTGCAGATCAAACCAAACACGAGAAGACATGAAAATAGAGCTAGTGCAGGGGAGCACTAGCTTCAGATTCCACAGCTGGACTCAGAGGTCTTCTGTCACCCAGCAGCAGAGGCCCCGTGCACATCTGTTGCTTCCAATGAAGGAAACATTTCAGAGCTCACCACATGGATTCTTGTTGAGATTCAAGTCCTTGCAATGACCCTGGTTTTTAACAACACACATTTACCCACCTCTGTGGTTTCAGCCACACTTACTCACAAACTATTCCGCCTAATCAGTCCTTTTAAATGGATTCCTGCCTTGCCTTAACCTACCTCTCCTTTCTTTTTTTTCACCTTTTTTTTTTCATTTATAACAAAGCCCCACACTTTTCTCTCTTAAGCATTTCTTCTCCCATTGCTTTCTAGGATAATAGTGTAGTGATGGCTGCTCCTTGCAGATGCACATGAGGAGGAATCAGCAAGGACACAGACAAGCTGAAAAAAGTAGACACTAGGATCAAGACTTGCCTACAATGAGGATTTATGGCTTTCAAAGCAACAAGCAGAGCATGTAGCACCACAGCACCTCCAGCTGTAGTCAGCGCCTCTGCACAGAACAGATGGACAGAACAGACATCAAAATTCGACTCGTTTGGCTCCGATGGGTAAATGGATGTGATTTCACTGTGTGTGACTCCACCTCAGTCTCCTCCTCCAAACTTCTACCATCTATCCCCCTTGGTCTTGCTGTCATTGTACTAAGTGTTGTCTCAAGCTTGATAAAGTCCACCATCTTGCTCTTAAAAAAATGGAAGATGGGGAGATTGCAAAAAAACCCAAACAAACCACCCTTTTATTTCCTCTCCACAGTTTTTTCTGGTGAAAACTTAAGTGTTCTAGATGGTGACTGAAACTGGCAGTGAATGGTGACTAAGATAAGATGGATAGTGGAGAGCATGATGGTTCTGTTGATCTTAACAGCTTTAGCTGCCAGAAAAAAACAGATACCTGCAGAGCCTTGGACAAGCAAGGGCTGTGGAAAAATCTGTTGCAGTATGTCCTATTAGCTGGTGGCGATGGAAGTGAAACACTGCAATGAACAGCAACAGCTAAAATGCAGCAGAAAAATATGCCTTTCAACTGATGTTCAACTGAGAGGTCAAGAATACAGAAAATGGTGATACAGGTCCTCTAATGGCCCTGACAGAGTTCAAGCTTTGTGTATCCAATACCTACAGGTAGCGCAGCACAAGAGTCTTCCAAATGGCTCATGCCACCTTGTGAGCAGTCTGTCTGGTTTTCATCATTGCCACTTCAAATTGCCTAGAAAATGTAATTTGCATTGTCAGCTTCCAAATAACTTCTACAACCCCTTCCTCAGCACTCCATGAGAATCACGATAGTCATCTTCCTCACCAGCTGAGACGTGGCTCAGATTTACACGAATGCTATCTTTCTTCTTTCTGTAGCTAATCCATCCCTCATTTACAGCATACTCTTGCCATTATGGGTCCTTAGCAGCCCGGATCAGGTCCTTATGTGTCCTACCACCAGGTGAAATGGCAATCTGCAACTTTTATGGCAAACAACATGTGAAGTTGCATGTTCTAACTCTGTCTGGAGCCTAGGTCACTGAGCAGTACGCAGCGGGAACCTGCGTGCCTCCTTATCAACACTTGTGGTTTGACTACCACAACCAAGAACATCCTACTTTTCACTGCTGCTTGCAAAACGCATGGAAGTGGCAGTGAAATACACTGGTATCCTACTGCTGAAATTGCATCCTAGATGTAGTGTGGGCTTCTTTATGTTGAAAATGGGAGAACCAACCCTCCCCAAGTTAGATCTCCGGAAGGATCCTCAGAACTCATTCAGCAAGGCTGGATTCCTACCCTCCTGATGAGCCAAGACCAGCGAAAGTACAGAGCGAGGCAGCAGGCAGCGGGGCTGCAGAATAGAAATATCATGTGGGGAATTCAACTAAAATACATATTTGCCATGTACAAAGGGGGAAAAATGCATTCTGACAAATAATGCGTAAACTCAGCACTAATGACTGCAGAGCAGGTATTATAGGCAGGTTAAAAACACTTCAGCACACTTGCCATGGACTGCTCTATAAAGTCATGGATGCAGCACTCACCTCTCACGTAGAAAAGCTTTGGCCACATCCCTGCTTCTGATTAGAAATAAGGTAGAACTGAATGCTGCTTTCTTACATGGACTTCCAAAATGCACCAGTAGCTGAAGCCACCCACACGGCTGGTTTTGTCTGGAGTCCCACTCAGAGGTAGCAGAGTCTGTGCACGTGCTGCGGAGGAGCTGTTCGCACCCAGTGAGAACTGCGAAAAGCAGTGGGCACCTGCGACAAGCTGCCATCAGCAGAAACCATCAGCAAGGAAGTCTGTATTGCTCAGTTTGTGATATACATTGGACCTGTATTTGAATACACTGAAGACAACTTGTGACAGAGGTGTAATTTCGGCATTTAAGCAACCTCATCCCCCTCTCCCGCTCAGCGCTGTGCAATTCTCTTGCTTCCGTCCTCTGACTGATCTCACGTGATTTAAAGTGGCTGAAATAGGTAAAGATAGTAGTTGTTACTGTGTCATGTTTACATGCATTGATGTGCAGTAGAAATGGGGGAAAAAGTGATTGTGGTCAAGTGAACTACTGTAGGATAAAGAGAAATAAATAATTCAGATTCTCATTATAACAGAAGAGTGCAGCTCCCATATAGAGGAGGGAGACTGTCTTTGTGTGAATTGGTATGCAGTGGCTGTTTAGTAGCCATAGCATGTAATCTAGCATTAGTATTAACATAAATCAGTGGCAGGAATTAACAATATTTCTAAAGTCTTATATGATAACTGGATCCACACTATATTGTTTAGTCCTCCTGGGCATTTTAATAATCATGTAATAGAAATGTTGGAGTAGCTGAGATATTCTTTATATTGCTCTATGAAAGGTCTTTAACACAATGTCTTTAGCAGACAGTTTTGATAGAATGTGTTGTACAAAAAGAAATATGCCTATTTTGGCAATATGGGTATGTTTCATTAGCTCAGCCTGCAGCGATATGACATTACATTTAAAAAGGAATACAATTAATAACAATGAGAGGGGTTTTTTTAGCTCTCAGAGTATAGCTGGAGGAATTGAGCAAGGTGTCAGGGCAATTAAATAGAGGCACTGTATTACCTTTGTCTGAACACTCATAACATCATCCTGTCTCAATATGTTGAATAGGGAATTTCTTTGCAAAAGGATTCCTAATTTATTTTGATGTTTCCTATAACTCAGATAATAATAAGATGGACTTTTTTTAATAATCTTTAAAAATGTACAAATCTTGGGAATTAGCATGTCTGTGGATCCATACATTTTCCATTTTCCATAGAGTATGGAACAATTCTATGAGAGATACACACAATAGCTTCTCGGTGCTGAACTTAATGGAACCGTCATGTCAGTGCCATGGAAAAGTACGAAATACTACCAGTGCATGTACAGCACATGGGTTAGATAACTGCATTCCAGGGAAAAAAGTTATGCTTTTAGACTATTAAAATAATCAACATGGCTATTATTTTATTCAGCACTAACCTTTATGTTCTACGTTAAATGACAATGAAACTGGTGGAACACAAGCTTTCCCTGGAGTAACTGTATCCAGCATTTCTTTCATCTCTAAAGAGGCTTCTTAATATCCTGCAATCCTAAAAATGCTATTTTTTTTTCCCCACTGCAGGTCAGATTTAATAAACAGTAACAGGAGATAAATGGATTGGGCTCAGCTGAGCTGTCGGCAGCCCTGTGGACGGGAGGCAGGGATCTCTGCCCTCCTGGGAGAAGTTGCAGCAGAAGACAGCAGGAGCACTGCAGGAATGGCCTCAAGGGATTGAGTCCTTCTTCCCATTCGGGATGCAGTCCTGCCCATTGCACTCGCTTCTCTGCCGGAGGCTCTTCTACTTGTCCCAGTCTGGGATGCATGTCCAGGTGGGAAGTCTGGGAGTCCGCCCTGGCCCCAACAATGAGGGCAGCAAGAATATAACCAGCGGCCTCTCCCCAATTGACACCCAAACGTGGATGGATGCTTTGAGAAAGGCCAAAATTGTCTCTTTCGCAGGGGCATCTTGCTCATACTGCTCATAGTCTTGTGGCAGAGACAGTTATGTGGGAAAAAGCGTTAGGTGGATGCCAAAGCAGACGCGACCTTCCCCTCCCCTCACACCTCCATGTACCCCAGGCAGGACAGCTCCACGTTATGGGGCCCGGCAGCAGAGGCTGCAAGAAAACACCGCCCCAGGGCCCAGAGGGATTAATGAACAGCTCCACAGCCATTCATGGGTAACATATTACAGCTTCCTAACCCGTGGAGCTCCGGCTTACTCCTCCCGCAGCAGCGCCCAGGTTAATGGCACATGGCGCCAGCCGCCCCGTCCAGTCCCAGGGCAGCGGCTGCCCCTGGCCCTGCTTAGCCCCACACGTATGCGGCGGCACATGGTGCCTCTAGCGATTAAATCGCCCCAACGCGCAGGGGAGGGCACCCCTCCCCTTGCTAAGTGTTATTGACAGACCCATCAAAGGCAGTGATGCATCGGCGCCCACCTGGGCCCCAGCAGGCCGGGCTGGGGGAGGGGGGGGGGGGGGGTGACATATGGTCGCCATGACAACAAGAGGGCGCGGGGCCTGCTGGGAAGGGCGTGGTGGCTGCCCGGCGGCCATGTTGGTGGGGCCCGACGGAGAGGCCTCGCGCCCTCCCATCGATCCGCCGGGCCTCGGCGCTATCGACCGCTCCAATTTGCAGGAATTTGTGGTATCGATGCGAGGCTGATTAACATTTTGTGCCAGAGCGGTTCAATACAGGCTGGTAACAGCTTTTAATGATTAATTGACTTTTATGATTCCACCTCGGCGCTGTCAGCGAGCTGTGAGCGGCGGCCACGCTCCTCCCCGAGCCGCTCTCCAGTGGCACGGGCCGGTGATTGAGTACCTGGGAAATTAGTGTCCTTGCTGTCTCGTTTTACGAAAGATAAATGCTATGACATTTAATGCAGACCTTAATTTAGAACAGAACTGAGCGGATCGTTTTGCAATTTAATCATAAACAGGTAAATATCAAAACTTGTTTAGCATTTCCCAGGGTTAGGTGGACGGGCAGCAAAGTAGGCAGCGGGGGAATACCAGGGGTAAGGTAAGGTAATGACACTTGGAGCAGGCAAAGTTTTAATAATAATGGCAGCATAAATGTAGACAGTACCACATCCACAATCCAGGTATCGTCTTCGCACATGGCCATCTCACTCTCTCTTTCTCTTTCCTCCTATAATCTCATTCACTGTTCCCACGCTAGCTGTAAAGTGAGGGCTTCCGACACATGACATGATATATGGGAAAAAATGTCACCTACAGTTAATCTGTTACCTAAAACAAACATAAACATTATGGAAAAAATTGCAAAGGAAAACAAAATTTTATTATACTCCATAACAACTGAAAAAAGATTGTCTGGAAGGCTGTGTGCTGTCAACTCCTACCTTCCTGTGTTCATATTTATAGCCTATTCCTTTGCATTCATTTTAATTAAAAAGATTGTAAGTTTCTTTTTAAATAACTGTCTAAACAAAATGTCATATTATGCATGTTTATACATACAAAAGCTAAAATGGCATATTTTGATCCTCTTTGAAATTTTATTCTCTGTCTTCTCACCACTCCATCATCCCCTGTATCTGAGCTGATTTGCAGAGGAAATGAGGCTGCAACGGGCCAGATTCTTAAATCATTTTGACCCACTTCGGAAGAGCTGGAGAGGTGCCGAATCTCCCCATTCGAGGATTCCCTTGGCACGAGGGAGTTCCTAGCTCGTACAAAACTGACAGAGCCAACTCCTATGCCATCTGTTCCCGCAGAACCCGTTTAGAGGAGCCTAGCAGGGGCAGAGTAGAGGTGCAATTGAGGTATTTCTGCATTTTACCTCCTCCTTTCCAAGACCCTCATGGGGGCAATAGCTAACCTGTTAAAGCACAGCGTGAATCCCAGAAACAGAAAGCTACAACGGGGTCACTTGCAGCTCTTCATGTCCCTCTGAGCTGCACCCAGTGCTCCTTTTGCAAATTGGCTGGGAAGCTCCAAGAAGCTGCGCAGACGAGGCCAGCTTCAAAGGCTCTTCTGTTTTAATCTGAATCACTTTATGGAAGTCATTGTCAAGGAGAAATCACACAGACTTAAATTGCAAAACTGATTGGGCAGTAACCTCTGGGAAAAAGGGCCAAACTTCTGGACACGGCTGAGTGCATCCACATCTTAACTCTGATCAGCAGAAGTCAGAAGAGCTTGTCTAATAGCAGCCCTCAGTGCTGTCACACCAGCTACATGACACCTAGATGGGGGTGCTGAGCTCTTGAATCAAAATTCACAGTGCTGAGCAAGCCGCCTAAAGCTATGTGTACACTGGATGTTTGCCTATGGATTTGTCCTGATGGTCTTTGTGACCCACCCAGCTCTGCGATCAAAATGACACGTACTCCGGCAGGTACCTCCACTTGAAAGCACCAACTATTAGCTGAGAGGTAGTAAGGGATGGCTTTTTAAACCACTTCTCAACTGATGCCTCTTGTTTACCACCTGACAGTAGGAGCACATCCACTCCTCAGCACGCGGTCAGGCAGGCTGGTGGGGAAGTGGGGTGTGAAGCAGGGACAGTCCATGAAGTCAACCTATGTCAGCAGTGAGCTGGTGACTATGTGCTCAAGAGGAGCCTTGACATGCTGTTTCTTTGTATTGTTTTTCTAACACCACCACTCAGACACTTGCTTCTGTCTCTCGGCCCAAGCTTCTGTGTGACTGGCACATTCAGAGTGAGACAGTGTACTGCGCTGTGCATGGGACAGAGCAAAAGGTGCCTCGCAGTGTCCCAGAATCCAGCTTTGTTGCCCCAAGAATGAGAAAGCAGAACAGGCCCTCACAGCTACTCCAGCTATAAGAGGAAGGGAAGCAATGAAACACATCAGAGAGCCATACTTGGAGGCTGCTGTCACTGGGTAACTGGGGGAATGACTGCTGATCCTGGGAGGAGCAGTTGATTCCCTGACGCATACTCTGACCTCTCACTCCATGTCGTCAGTCAGCCTGGCTTCCAAGGATGCAGAACACCAGTTAAATTGCTATTATAATAGCCCATTATAACCCTAGCAAAGGTCAGTCTAGGCCACCACTCTTACTTTGCTCGTGCTAGCAGCTGACCCTCCACAGAGCTCAAATGTGTCCCCACAGACTACCGTGTGAAGATGGCTACAGTGAGACATAGAAACATAGAATCATAGAATGTTCGTAGTTGGAAGGGACCTCTAGAGATCATCTAGTCTAACACTGCTGCCAGGGCAGGATCACCTAGGGCAGGCCACACACATATGCCTGCTTCTGTCATGTGTGAGTGATCCAGCTCTAGTCCCACAACCATGTAGCCTTACAGTTACAGCACTGGATATAAGCTCACAAGCCGTATCTCCTGTACCAGCACGCCCTATATCCCTTTGGCCTAGATCATGGATAGAGCAGACATTTCTATGCACGCTCACTGTGTAAACACACCCTTAGAATGGGCACAGCAAGCTAAGTGTGTCACTGAAGCGAATCAGAAATCCCAGTGAGGGGAGTTTTTCTCCCCTTCAGAGCCGCAGTTAAGTGTGTGTCTGAATGTCAGCTTCTGAACTGGTGGGTTGACCCTGACTAGATGTCAGGTGCCCACCAAAGCTGCTCTACCACTCCCTCTCCTCAGCTGGACAGGAGAGACAAAATATAACAAAAGGTTCACAGGTCAAGGTAAGGACAGCAATTACTGTCATGGGCAAAACAGATTCAACTTGGTGAAATTAATTTAAGTTATTATCAATCAAATTAGAGTAGAATAATGAGAAATAAAACCAAATATTAAGAACACCTTCCCTCCACTCCTCTCTTCTTCCCAAGCTTAACTTTATTCCCAAATTCTCTACCTTCTCCCTTGCAGAGGCACAGGGGAACAAGTAATGGGGTTTGTGGTCAGTTCATCACACATTGTATCTGCCACTCATTCCTCCTCATGAGGAGGACTCCTCACACTCCTCACACTCTTCCTCTGCTCCAGAGTGGGATATCTCCTAAGAGAGTCAGACCTCCCTGAACTTCTCCAGTGTGGGTCCCTCTCATGGGGTGCAGTCTTTCAGGAACAGACTGCTCCAGCATAAGTCCCTCATGGGGTCACAAGCTGTGCAAGAAATCCTGCTCTGGTGTGGGCTCCTCTCTGCATGGGTCCACAGGTCCTGCCAGGAGGCCACTCTGGTGTAGGCTTCCCACAGTGTCACAGTCTCCTTCAGGTATCCACCTGCTCCAGCGTGGGGTCCTCCATGGGCTGCAGGTGGACATCCACTCCACAGTTAACATCTATGGGCTGCAGGGAGCAGTCTGCCTCACCATGGTCTTCACCATAGGCTGCAGGGAAACTCTGTTCTGGTACCTGGATCACCTCCTCCTGCTCCTTCTTTACTGCCCTTGGTGTCTGCAGAGTTGTTTCTCTCACGTATTCTCTCACTCCTCTCTCCCAGCTGCAGGTTTTTTCCCTCACTTCTTAAATATGTTATCACAGAGGCGTTACCACCATCGCTCATGGGCTTGGCCTTGGCCAGCATCAGGCCCATCTTGGAGCTGGTTGGCATTGGCTCTGTTGGACATGGGGGAAGCTTCTAGCAGCTTCTCACAGAAGCCATCCCTGTAGCCCCCCTGCTACTAAAACCTTGCCATGCAAATTCTGTACATGGGCTGTTCTGTGTTTAGCTACAGGTGGCTCATTCGTGTTCTCCTTTAGGATGGGGCTTGTGGTGATACCGCTTGTATCTAGGAGCCTGTTGATTGTGTGTCCCAGAAGTGGGACTCTAGCCTTATTGCAGAAGACTCTGCAATAATGTAGGGTTTAGGTGGGAGTGGGAATGGTGATGAGAGAGTGCTTCTGTCTTTTCTTATTGGCTGAGTGACTATGCAGCCCAGAAGACACAGCTCGTAGAGCCAGAGGGAGTAGGAAGGAATGCCACAAGTACAACAGGTAATGAATATTTCCACGGGGAATGGGAAAATCTGAACCCTGGTTTTTGGTCCATGCCTGTTTACACACAATGCAAAAGGCAGTACTTTGCCTTTGCTCTATTTAGCTCTGCGACTCCAGGCTCCTCGACTGCACCATGGCTAGCTTCAGTGTGAAGTGTAATGTGGTCCTGTCCCTTGCTACCTCTTCTCTCTCAGTAAGAGTCACCTTAAGAGACCCTCAAACCAACACCTTTGGCTAAGGAGAACAGAAAACCTTTATTTCTCAAAGTACTCCAAATACCAAGGCAATTGCACCAAAGGTAGACCGCAGTTGTCGCTTTTGAAAGGAAGTGACTGAGAATGCTGAAACCAAGAGTGTATGAGTCTATGCTGACATGGTCTTTTGTGGCAGGAGGTGAGAGTGTTTTCTCCTTTTTCCAAGCCAGCTGGGGAACTGCTTTGCTGTAAGCTGATCCTGAGCTAATACAACTAACAAATCTTCATGTTCTAAAGCTTCAAGTTAGCACCACATGCCCCAGAAAGCAAGCTGGAGGGTTCTCAATTGCTGTCCAAAGCCAGAGTCGTCACTAAGTTCTGGTCCTGTGCGCCTTCAGGGCAGATCTCGTTGGTTCTGACCCAACAGGGTATGAGGCGCGAAGGGCCCGGCTTGTAAAATAGAAATGATTCAGCTGTGTAACTCTGTAGCAGAGAGTTCAAGAAGTAAGACAAGCAGGCTGTTGTTTTTTCTGTCTCCTGTTGGAAAAAACAATTACCCTAACGAAAAAAAAAAAAAAAAAAAAAAAAACAAATCAAACAAGCAAAAAACCAATAGCACTATTTTGCTTCTGATGGAGACCAGGAAAATGAGGCAGAAGTCTGAATCTTGGGGCAGCAATTGGTGTCTTTACTTCTTTATTCCCCTGGCAGACCAAAAGCCTTGTTCTGCTGAACTCGTCTGTCCTGCCCCAGGCTCTGCCTTAGCCTTCACTGTACCTTAGCACTTTCTGCTGCAGGTGAAAAGAGGTGCCAGCTCCTCTCTCTAAAGGAAGGTTGGGCTCCTTTGTACTTGAGCTGGCTGTTGGTAGGAGTGGATGGACACTTCGGGATATACTTTAGTGGTCATGGTAATGTTGGGTTGACGGTTGGACTAGATGATCTTAGAGGTCTTTTCCAATCTTTATGATTCTATGATTCTGTGATTCTGTGATTGATTCTATGATTCTACGACACATGCAGTTGCCAACAACATAAGTGCCTGGGAGACGCCTAATCAAGATTGGCAGTGTTTTCTGTGTGACCCTCAGCTCGCACCTTCGTTATGTCTAAGTTGCATTTTAGGCACGTAAAAGACAGTTTGGGACCATGCCCAGGTTCATCTCATAGTGTCTTGAAGAAATTCTGCCTGTTTACCTGGATTTTGTGCTTCCTGCTCCCTCCGTGGGGGAACCAAGGAAGCAGGAAACATCCTGTATTGTCTGAATAGGACAGCAGAACAAGAGCTACAGAGAGAGAAGGCAAATTGTGAGGGCAAAATCTCAGCCTCACTGAAGTCCCTGGCAAAAATTCCACCAACTTCAATAGCTTTCTGTTCTATGGCTGCATGTCCTTGTATCTGACCGCAGACCCCTTTTACTGGCACTGAGTTAAAAAGTGGTGTCACTGCTACAAAGGGCAGGATGCGACCTTCTCTGCTTTTATTATGGCTCAGTGCACACACTCTGAGTAGCAAGTAGCATCTCTTTATATCATGCCTTATGCACCAGGTAATGCAGGAAGAGTGTTGTATTACTAAGTGTTTCTCTCACAATGTAGGATGATCAGCACTGAATCATTTCTGTCTCTATTCTATCATATTCCTCTCCATTCTATTGCATTTTGGGCCATGCATATGCTACATTCACTGAATATTGCCGAATTCAGCCTCACTGACTTTTCTTTAGGTGCGTGGCTACTGGGGGAAGAGTGTGGAGGCCTGTATTTATAATTACATCTCTGATATTTATCCAGTCAAAAATAATGCGATTTTTTTTTTTTTAGCAAAAATACTGGTCAGCACTTTGCCAAGGGAGACCATTGTTTTTCTGCAGCCAGATGTCAACCGTTCCTCAACAAAATTCCACACATTATCCTTTTTTCATGGGTTCAGAGGGCAGTTATCAAGTGCAATTTCCACCTGTAGACACTGATTTAGTTTTGGTTTTATGACTCCTCTTCCAGATTTATAAAAAAATTTAATTAGCCCTCTTAAAGATTTCTTTGGCAATTTTTGAATATATATGGTTTTTTTTCCTTCTTGATTACGATCCCCTTTAACTCACTGGATGTCCCAAATTATAAGCTTTGCATGGAATCAGTTGCCTTTGGCTATGTTTGGTATTATGTTACCTTCTGTTCAGTTAACGGTGTGGAGATAGGCCATAAGCAATGGAAAAACCTCAAAGCTCTTTTCTGCTGTTTTGAAATTGAGAAAGCAGAAACATAATTGCTTTTGTTGGATCACAATCCTGAATAGCAAAAGACTTTTTAAACATCTGCCCTTCCTTTGATTGGCTTTACATCTTCTCTCTTTTTTGCCTACTGTTCATTATTCTGCATTTTATTCACTAATGAAAAATTCAATCCATGACAATATTTTCATATGCTGTAAAATGACGGGGATTCAATGCATTTAATCTGATCTAGCCCTACAGAAAACCTTAATAGAATGTGACAATATATGTTAATTCTGTGAGGTTTGTATTTCCTTCTTGCTCGTGTAATATCTGATCTGTCCTGCCTACAATCTCAGTGCAATCTCCTGCAACCCTGACTTTTAGCAGAGCCAGAGTCTAACTCCCAGGATGTATTTGCAACACAGTGTTAAACAACACTGCGGAGCTATGTGGGAAATGAATTTTGCTTGCTTTGTCACTGGGGCCCTGCTCCCATTCAGATTTGTTGCAAATCCAGCACTGACTTAAATTCCGCCAAGATCAGGCATCGGAAATGTTCCGTTTTACACAGGATTCTCTCTGACGAGAGAACTCACATGTGTCTCCATGTGCTGAGCTCCCTCTCCCTTTTTATCACTAATCGAATGACTTGATATGTCTCTTTTTTTTCTTTTTTTTTTTTCCCCCCGCTGTCAAATACCTGTCATGATATTAGCATTCCTTCCCAGAGAAATGTAGCAGCCAGAAATAATGCTGATCCCTGAGTGGACCAGAATAGTCTGTTCATTCTGCGGGGAATAGCTATATCTATTCAATAATAATATCGAAATTAAGAAATAACATTCTGTGTTTTAACATGGGAGGACAATACAAATAATGGAGGAATTTCCTAATGAGTCTGTTACTAAAACAGTATCTAGAGGAAACCAGAGCATTCAACCAACTGAAATGTGCCCTTTTATTTTTTTTCCTGGTTTGAGCATAATCCTTGACATCAACACCACAGGTATTTTTGGTGCTACATGGGAATAAGGGGGAATGAAGGCAGGAGGCTTTTGAAAAGTCGCTTCTGATTTTACTCATTTAAGAGCTAAATATTTCAAAAGCATTGAGGGCCAAATTTTCAAGTGCCGATAGTCCCCAGTTGGATCCAGATTTTCAGAAAGATTCTGCTCTCATTTACACTTCTCAATAGAGCGTTTTTCCACAAGTGCTCAGCAGCCAGCAATTCTTTCTGGCCAGGAAGCCATTGAGAAAGCTGGCCCCTTTTTTTTTTTTTTTTTCTTTTTTTTTCAGTGCCTAGAAGGGAACGGGGAGCTCTTTTGCAAATCAGGTTCTTCAGACAAATTAAGCCTGATGAGCCTGGCTCTGAGAAAGAAGTGAAATATAACTTTCCTCTCTGAAACCTCTAGAGGCCACAGGCGCTAGAAAGACCCAGTGTACTGCTGGGCAGAGATAGCTCCGAGAGCACTAGCTTGGAGACTGGAAGCAATGGAGAAACACCCATAATTCCTCCTGGAGCTTTGCAGTGTATGAGGGAACAAGTATTTCCATGAATACCGGAATTATTCCAGAAGCCTAGTTTCCAATGGAGTTAGTGTTTCATGGCTGACTGACATTTTAAATGAATTATACTATTGCTGCAATGTGAATTCTGCCCTTATCAGACACTGGAGAATCCATAGGGGAGAGAAGGCTTGGCTGCAGAGTGGATTCCCTTATATCTAATAAGTTATAAGCTCTGACTGAAGCTTTCCTTCACATACATCCAGTCTTTCTCCCAGGTGGATTCGCTCTGTGTCAGGCAAGGAGCGAGCACAGGCTGCAGCCCTTCCGTCAGTAGGAAAACTCTTCAGCTTTCTGTTTTCACAAAAACTTACAAACTAGTTTATCTCTGAAACCTCTACTTTCCTGCCACGCTTGGCCAGTGGGTTCAAAAGTTATTAGACAACCATGTGTGCGGGCACGCACACGCTGCAATTACATGAGCTGTTCTTCCTTACGGAGCCAGGCTAAAAACACCCACCGCTAAACTCTAAATGACTGCAGCCTGCTGTGTCTATGAGCGGGCTGGGAAGGCTGTAATAAAGCGCCGAGTGGAAAGAGAAATAAATTATTCCATATCTCCTGTCCTGTATAGCAATCAGTCTCACATCTCTCTCCGTCCCTTAGCTGTAGGGTCTCCCCGTCAGGCACGACCGCCATAGAGCCCCTTTGGCGTGGAGCGCGCCGCGGGGGCAGTCAGGGGAGCTGGAAGCGTTCCTGGTCGGTCTGCCAGTGTGAAGGATTGGCAGTGCTTCTTGCAGTTTCCTTTCCCATGAGCAACTAGCAGCAATCAAATACAATCTAGCCCTCATTATTTGCCGTTAGTTTCTTTGATTGTGATTTGGAAATACGTTGCTAAGGAAAGCAAAAACCGTGGTTAACTGATTGATAGAAAATAAGAGTCATAGAAAACATCTGGAGAGCCAGATGAGTACAAGCCATTGTTTAGTTTAATACCCTTATAATATTTGCTGCAAACAGCCAAGCTGAAGGGTGGATTCTTCATCACTTTTATTATGTGCTTATTCCAAAATATCAGGGAATGGGCTTTGACGGCAATGTTTGATCCATGCCCTTTTGCTCAGACTTTACCCTCTCTGGGCTTCCTGAGGTTATGTAGGACCAAATTATCACAACATAACATCAAAATGTAAGGATGGTCATACTGGATCATACCAACATCCCTCTAGACACTGTTCTGTGCTGGTGACTAATAGCAGATGTTTAGGGGAAAATAAAAAGCTAAAAAATGCAGCCGTTGTTCTCCAATACACCCTCCTAGCTTCTAGTGATTAGCATCTAAAGAACAAGCTGAGCCAGAGGTGGTATCTTTGTACTTAGTATGGCTAGATGGATTTTTTTTTTCTTCTGGGATTCTCCCTCTCAGCCTCTAAAGGTAGAAATAATGACAAGCTTATGTTTCATCTAGAGGAAAATGCTGAAGAGGGAAATCCTACAGCTGGAAACTTTCCGAGTCACCCCTAGGAAATGGGCTTCATCAAGCTGCAGGGACATGTCTAAGTTACAGAAAGAGAGACCCAGACTCCGAACTTCTGGTGTTCACTCTTCAGCTAACCATACAGTTGCTGGGCAACAGAAAGCAAGGGGGAAACAGGGTAAAAGCAGACTGCGGCTGTTCAGAGCCTTCCTTCAGGTGGGCAGGAGGAGAGATGACCAGCACATCACTTGTCTGACCATACAGCCGACCAGCTGCAGCCCTGGGAGCCAATGTCCTGGTTGAAACCTACTCCTCAGACACCTTTAAGTAGGATAGTCTCTGAGTACATATAGGTAGTTGACGGGAATGTGGTTATGGCCAGCTTTCTTCAAGTTTTTCCAAGTCCATTCCTATAGAGATCATACTTACTCAACCGCTGTGCTTTATGCCTATGTCAGTGCATTGTGGATTTGTTAATGAGTCTTCTGTGGGCCCAGAAGGACAGATAAATGTTAGCATATTTCCAATTTTACAGATACTGAAAATGAGACAAAAAGTTGAAATCACTTGCCTGAAGTCCACAGGGTGAATCCGGAACTAAACCAGGTGTATAAACTGCACACTCTTAATTCTCTGTCTGTTCTCTGTGGCTAGCCAGCACTTCCTTTCACCTAATTTGCTGTTAACTCTTAGAGGAGTAATCCCAAGATATATATACCAAGGGGACTGTTTCCTCACAGAACTTTATTGAATATTTATAGTATGTGCTTATGATGGTGATCATCTGCAAAATTACACTGTTTTTACTCTGTAAATGGTATCTTAACTAACAAAAATTTTTGCATTAAAAAAAAAATAAAGTCTGGTATTTCTAGAAATACTACCATGGGGTTTTTTTTCCTATGTCACACATCAGTTCTGAATTCATTACAATACAAAGCTGTTTGTAGTGCCAATACATTTTTGCACTTCATTCAATCAAATTTTACTGTGAGTTTAGATCAGCCATGTCATCTCACATTCCACAGAAATATGAGCCTTTTAAGGAAGAGAGAGGAGAGGAGAGGAGAGGAGAGGAGAGGAGAGGAGAGGAGAGGAGAGGAGAGGAGAGGAGAGGAGAGGAGAGGAGAGGAGAGGAGAGGAGAGGAGAGGAGAGGAGAGGAGAGGAGAGGAGAGGAGAGGAGAGGAGAGGAGAAATAGAGGGTAAAGAAAGGTAGAAAGGGAGGGAGAAGGAGAGAGAGGGAGAGAAAGGAAGAAAGGAGAAAGGAGAAAAAGAGAAAAGGAAACTGTGGAAGGGAAGGAAGTAGGAAGCGAGGGAAAAAAGAACATGGGGAGCAAACATTGGATTCATTTTGTCTGCCCAAGTCCAGTGACTACTTCTTCAGGTTCACTTAAAACCAAGTCTGTTGGATTCTCACATATTTGCCATTTTTATGAAGTCACTTGTGTTCTGGGTAGTTTTTTTATAGCTTAACGTGATCAAAATGTTAGTGTGCCAGAAGTGGCTGCTGAGATTGCGTTGAGGCCACAGCTCGGACTCCTGAGGAAGTTCTGTGAGCAAAAGACATTCATGAGGGCATTCACTGTAGCCTTTTTTGATTCTACAGGGGCTCTTCCTGCCCTTACATCCATTTCTACCAAAAAATGGTGTGGTCTTAAAGCCACCCCCACTGAATCACCCTAGGAAGCAGAACAGACATGACGTAGTCCCTGCTCTCCTCTATGCCATTAGACTTTATTCACTACACACAGAAAGTCCTGCCAGCAAAGCTGCGCTAATATAATACCAACAGAGCCACTTCAGTGGAACTGTTTTGATGAACAAAATAATAAACCAGCAAAAAGACTTTTTTTCCCCCTGATATTGTTCTGTCTACCTCAGGCAATTGTTTTCATGCTTCTGACTGACACAGCAAGGATGGCAAAACTCTGTGTAGACAAGAAATCCTGAGGGGAGGGAACAGAATATTCACTGTGGGTTCTGGTTACATCTCAGTTATCTCTCTGGACTGGCTGTTTGCATGAGGGAACTTTCTTTGAGAACTGCATTACTGGAGATGTGGGTTAAATGTCATTATTATTTTTTAATTTTGCTTATTTAAAAAGAGCACTAGGGTCTAGCATTTCCTGATGCTATAGGAACTAAAAACTAGGCAAAAAAAAAAAAATGGTGCTTTGAGGAAGATCAACAGATAGCCAAAGGTCTGGCAATGTTTGACCATTGGGATGTATTTACTGAAAGAAGACGCTTTTTTGAAGAACAAACTCCGTCTAACAACTGTGGAAATAGCCTTCTGGAAGCAAGTCTGGCAGAACTGATAAGCAGAGCTCTGAACTGAGAAATGAAGGATACTGAGTCAAAGACTTGAATAATCTCCACATGCCCGTAGAACACCAGAGGAGAAAGCCTAGGTACACGAGGGTATGCCAAAGGATAAAGACATTTCAGTGATCAGAATGGCAGGGAATAAGAAGAAAGAAAGTGCAAACTGTGATGAGAACTGCTTCCAAGTTGGCAATACAGTGAGTGTCAGAAGCAGGTCTTAACAAAGCTGTGGTATGGGGTACAGAAATATTTAACAACAATATATGTACCAAAGAAGAGAAGAGCATGAACTAAGCTGGCAGGGCAGTAAGCAGGACAGGTATACACTGGTAACACAACAGAATAGCAATCGTGGCTGGAACATTGCTCTTGAAGCACATGCATTATTCAGAAAGGCAGAAATGAAGGTGGAGGTGGTGGCAGAGAAGTGCGCACTAATGATACGAAACACTGCAAAGAAGGATGTGCAGAAGGGATAGCATGCAAAACACAGAACTTGTTCCAGTTAAAATCACTTCGGGGGAAGCTGGTAAATGAGAGTACTTGGAAAGTGCGAGCCCTGTGCTTTGGTTCTGACTATGGGTAAAGTCAGCAGTAATGCCATTAGAGAGACAAGTTCTCTTGGGTTTGAATCATGCAGGGAAGTTTTTACCTTTCTAAATACAGATCAAAGAATAAATGCCACTAATGATGACAGAATCCAAATACTTCTAGATGTAGTAGTCAGCAAATTTCTTAATAAAATTCTCACAGAACCAGTAGAAAGTGATGCTGATTGAGACTTGGGTTTGGTAACTGATGACTGCAGCAAAAAATTACCTTGGCTCAAAGTGGTCAAGGATTGACGCTTCCTAATTAAATGGAACAGATGAATGAGCCTGTTAATAAGGTTTTGCTTTTCAAATGGACAAAGTTTGGTAAACTCATGGAATTGATTAATAAAGTCAGGTTGAGTGCAGAGTCCAGGCATTAAAACACGAACAAGGCTTGGAGTTTCTACAGGTCTGGGCAACTAAAAGTGTGGGAATCTGTGCAAGAGGCAAAAGATAAAGCCTGGTTGTATCACCACTTCAAGAGAGGTACCAGTATGTCTTATAAAATAAAGACCAGGTGCTAAATAGAGAATGGACTAAAATGTAACAGCAAAGATCACACCAAAGTCCTCTTAAACTTTCTTGCACAAGATAATATCCTACACACAGAGAGAACAGGGTAAATACTGTCTATTTCACTATAGCGTTTGACACAGTAGTCCAGAAGACATTATTTGTTAGCTGAAGTTTTGCAGAAAAACTGTATGTATGATAAGGATATGGCTCGTAGCATACAGACACCACTGGAAAAAAAAGCATTACAAGGCTGGAGAGAAGCAATTAGGAGAGCTCTTCAATCTAAATGTTAGGGTCAATCTTGTTTAATATTTTCATAAATGTTCATAAGTACAGACTTCTAAATTTCTGATGACACAGCATTGAGAGGGTGTCATTAATTCAATGAAAAGCACATCAAGACTCTGAAAACAGATAGATTAAAAAAAATATTTAAGTGCATGTAAGGACTAACAGTACAATTTCCTCTAGTTGCACCAAGCTTCTCCTAAGCATAAATGCCTGGTTCACACTATCCAGGGTGACTCTTGTGCTATAGTAAGACACAGTCTTCTAAAATCCAGTGAGATAATGATTGAAAAGTGTTAATGCTTTAGCACAAAATCTGACAAGACTTTGTGTGCAGCTCTGAGCACACCCATGGGCAGGAAAGCTTGATTCCGGGTGGAAGCGCTGTGCAGAAACACAACTAACTTGACCAAGAGGAAACAAGAAGAGGCCCAGTGAACTTGGTTTGTTAAGCTGCTGGTGAAAAGAAGAAAAAAAAAAAGGGGGGGGTGTTGCGACTGAGATAATACACACTAGCTATAAGAAATCAGCAAAGTCAGAAAATATTTCCCCTTAGAGTCATCAGTCTTGCTGTGGGGGAGAATGAGCACCAAGAATCTAATGGCACTTAAGACTGAACCTGACACATTGTTGAAAGTAAATCTATGTGTTTATAATACGAGGAGGTCTCGCTAGTCCAAGAATTCCCTTCTAGTCTGGTGGGCCTAACTGTGGCTGAATATTCAAGGGAGAGATTAAAAGCAGAGATTTGTGTGACAAGAGAAGACTGCAGGTCTTCTTCAGTGTCTGATAAATCTTTTAGCTGCTTCTCAATTCTAAACTTCTGCTAGTTTTCCAAACATGAGCTGAAACACAAGGAAACAAATCTTGCAAAAAAGCATTTCATTTCAAGTTTGAGCAATATTCGGTAGCTTGAAGGGTGAAAGAGGAAGAATGTGGATTTTCATGTAAAATTTAAAACATTTTTCTCAGACTTCTTTAACTATTTTCTCAGACTTCTTTAACTACTCAGCTGAATTTTACCATCTGAAATATTCAGGCTCACTCTATCTTACACAGAGAACAAGACCTGTCCACTACCCACCTGCCAGCCAGAGATCAAAAGTGAAAACAAGGTGGCCTGGCACATTTGTTTAATACCATGTCATATCTATATAGTGTTGCTGTTTGCCAGTTTGAAGCTAAACCTACTTGCAGATCTAAGGGTTTGGGCTTCCTCTTGCAAGAGACGATAGGAAATAATCCATTGGCTTCACTGGGATAATATATATGGAGTTCTTACAGCTGAGCAGCTGGTATTTTCTCTTCTGTCCACAAGGTCCATCCGCTTCTGCTGCTTCTCCAGAGAGGTCCTTGGAGTGTAATTTTCAACAAAGGTGGCAGGGTCACCCAACATATGTTCTTCTGAAGAAACTGGTGATTGGTTGTCCTTATGTTTCTGCCACTGTTAATCAGCCATCCCCTCTATCATGCTCTACTCTTGACACTCACCTGTGTGGCCCCCATCCTTGCATCATGGCTCTGGCAACTAGTTTGTTTCCAGCCCAGTGCTGCAGCCTGTCTCAGGCTGCTCACTTCGCAGGCTAGGTGTGATGGATCTCATCACCACCTGTCTCCAGCTGACACACGAATCCATGGAGTAAAACACACAAAGAAAGGCTTTGAGATATGTATGTCTCTTCCACCCACAGCTCAGCACAGCCTTCATATTTCCCAGTTCATGAGGTTTCACTAATAGGATGGAGAGAGAAGAGTTTGAGTTTAATAATGTGTAAATCTAACTCCATACAAGCTGTGTGTGCCAGCCCCCAGTAAATTTGTGTATTTCACCCGAACGCAACCACATGAGAAGGTATTCCAGGTTTTTATTTTGGGTTTTGAAGGTCTTTGTTTTGCTCTTATGACCAGTCTCATGCTGCTTGGCGTTTCCTTTAATGCCTGGCTTCCAGACTTGTATGGTTATGCATAAAATGTTTGAACAAAAGGGAGGGTCCAACTCACTCTCTCTTGAAGCAAAACTAGAAGACCTCATGCCTTGGAGAAGCACCACAGCCTGGATGGCAAATAAAGGGGTGCCAAAGAAAAAACTCATTTCAGTCGGCATCATGGTAAATCGATCAAATGAGTTGCGAGCTGAGGTCGTGTTTACTGAGCATTTTGCCACTGGCTACAGTAAAAGTCAGGCTCCTTTTTTACAGGTGAGCCCATCCAAGAGATTTTGTTTGACACAGGGAAAACACATTCGCACTCAGTAATAACAGCTTGTCTCGACTAGTCCTGAGTCCTGAGACAGTGCTGAATGCAGCTTGTCCCTGTCTGCACTGCCTACAGAGAGGAAAGACAGGATCCTGCTACCCAAACTTCAGCCATCTGGCCAGGTACACTAGCCACCTGGCCTCCCGCTATAATCGACTGAGCAATGCGGGCAACTTCCAAGGTGACTCATCCCTACCCTTAATAGGTGCCTACGCTAACTGGCATGAGTCACGCTCAGTCTTTCTCCACTGAATACAGAGGGAGCTCAGACTTGGCCTGCACATTAACCGGTATATGGCTAAAGTTAGTGAAGATAAATCCCATCTGCAGTCAGTGCTGGATCTGATAACCCAACTGCCAAAGCCACGTTTGAAATACAGGCATTGCTTTTAGAAATAGGTATCATAAACTTATTGGTATCAGATGTTGTCCGTAAGTGTGCAGTCCTAAAGTGGGGACGGGGCAGGAGGAGGGATAGTAACCCCTTGATTGTGAAATTACATGATTACTAAATGAATATGGTTCTTCAAAAGGCTGTTCTTAATGTCTAGGTTGTGTTTCTAATGAAGGAAAACATGTTGTATCACTGATCCATATCACAGTGCTCACGCTGTCTGCTATCAAGAGAAGGCAAGCTCTAAACACACGATCTCTCAGATTTTTATTCATACCTGCAGAAATAAAACCAGAAGGTTGTTCTTTTTTTAAAATCAAAATAGTCTCTGTGCAGTGTATCTGATTCAAACCATATTGCTAGGAAGGTGGAACCTTGAAAACATTAAGATTTTTCTATGGTGAACGTTAAAGATTAGAGGGCCCTGAGGAAACAGAACACATGGGCCAAAGGTTTTAAACCTGAATATTAAAGATAGTCAGCCAAGTCAAAACATTGGCATCTACATGAAGGAGTTGTGAATTACAGAGGAACCAAGAACCCACTGAGTCTACTTATTCCCTCGCACTTCTGAAAAATAGTCCAGTTTTAATTAAATACCTTCATGTGGATGAAGCTGTTTCAATTCGGTACAAAGGAATTCATTTGCTCCTTGCTTTACTAGAAAAACCTCAAAAGATCTCGTGTCTTTCTACACTGGAAAGGGGAAGAAGGATGAGAGAAGACTTCGAGGCTAATTGAAGTATTTCAGTTGCATCAGAACTAACCCCCCAGAAAAAAACAAAAACAAAGGAACCCGTCACATAATTCAGCAACAGCTCAGCAAAATTACTTTGGACGTAAAGAAACCTTCCTCACCATAATTTCAGCAAGTTCAGGATAAAAAGCTTAGGATGGGCTAACCATTGTGACTTGCACAGCAAAAATTACCTTTGGCTTGCCACAGCTGATCCTTCCTATGGCCCTCCTGGGACTGGCCTGGGAAATGCATCGCCTTGAGTTAGCTCAAAGAGCTGTTCTCATCTTTCAAGTATGAGAAAACTCACAACATTGAAATAATTTCAAAGCTAAAGCTTAACTTCTTTGAATGATACGGAAAAGCCCAAGGTACTCTAGATTATATAGTAAAAGAAAATAAGTGGCATATTTTAGGTTGAATTACATTCTTTATGTCCTACCTAGTAGAAACAATTGAGTATCTGCTTCTGTAGAGCTAAAAGTGGATCTCCCTCACCGATATCAGGAGGATCTTTCCTAAGCTGGAAGTTGTGACAGCAAAATGTGCCATCAGCCACCCTTCTGGACCCACACCCCTTGTGAGGAGACAAAGAATAAGCATGGGGAATCCTCCATCTGAAAGACACTGGGCAGCTGTCCTTCCATCACTCTTCCCATAAAAGTGGAAGAAAAACATTTCCTGCCTTAGTTTAAAAGATTCCCCCAGTTAAAAACAATAACTCACATTTCCCAATGTGACCACAATTCTCGGCTTCTCTGCTGTTCCTGTCCTTCACTGGGCAGTACGGGTTTGGACAAGGCACCAAACGTTTGTCTGCACGCACCTTCTCCGTTCACAGTACAGTGAGCCCTGGTGCCAAACACAACATCAGGAATGCCAGTCTTGGGGCAAGGTACTTGAAAGTTAAATACTGAGACAATTAACTTTTAAGACATGTAAATCCTTCACTGGATTTAGTTATAAACCTCTCTAGCCTAATTTTTCATAAGTGGCTAACAAAATGGAGTTAGATTTTTTATGTCTACTTGGAGACATCCTAGTCTGACTCTCAGAGGTTGTCTTCTGTCCATACACCTGAAAATGCATTCCTATTTTAGCTTAGACAGAAATTGCCCTTCCTCCCAACCACTGAATAAGATGAGCATTCCCACACTCAAGAATGAAAATCTATTCCTGTCTGTGGATATACACGTTAAAATTTCTTGTCTATAAAACCAGCTTAGTGGCAGTATTCTATTTGATTTTTGTCATGTGAAGTTTAGTTTGTGTTTGCAAGCTTTATTTTGATACTGAAATAAACTGTGTGTTGTTTTTAATTATTAGTGCTCATAAGGTGTCAGAAGATTGCGTGGGATAGGGATTATGAATCACACTTTCCCCTCTGAAAATGCAAAACCCGATAAAATTTGACCAAGCGGCAGACAATTGATCAGGCAGTCATTACTGACGCTTAATTGTCTGTTTTATGCAGTGGCCTACGGTGCAGTACAATCAGGATGGATAAAGTCCTGGTCACCTTGCACTTCAGATTCCTCCTGATGTGCAAGAAGTTTTGCTTAATATGATAAAGCAGGACAGAGCACCTAAAAAGTCTGGGGTTTTCTGTCAGGGGACTTCAAAGTTGAATTCCAAGGTGTAGTCTTTTTGTCACATTTTGTCATTCTTCTGTTCAGAAGGCACAGGTAACCCAAGTGGATGAATCCCATTTCCAAATAATGTGCGTCCCATCAAAAATGTTTCAGATGTTATGTCAAAATAAAGAGGGATTTAAGAACGTAAATATTTTAGTGTGGGCTTTAAGACTAAAGTTTACCTGCAACAAAGGATTTAGACTTGTAACTCTTGTTTAGGCTTTTATCTCCCTATTGGTGGCTAGAGGAAGTCAGGATCTCACAAAGGAGTTTGTAGCCTAAACCCTCTGTTTGAGGTGGGCCTAAATGTCAATGGATGTCAGTGGCACTCAGGTACCTAATCTGCCAAAATCACTTTGACTAAGGTAACCTGGCCATCTAAGTCACGTAGGATTTGCCACATGGAGAAGTGATATCCAGGGGCTTTGGACAACCTGGGCAGAAAAAATAAATAGTGTTTGAGTGGCTGATGTAAATACAGCTGTTGCTAGCCAAAGGCTGCAGTACCATTTTATGACTTGAGGCATAAGATTTGAGTAAGATTTCTGTACTTCTTTGGGACTCTCTGCCAATACGCGTGTACCTAGGTAAACACAGCAAAATTGGTATGTGTAATTGAAGACATAGTTCATATCCTGTATCTGCAACAGAAATGCAGAAGCAGAATGAAGGTAAACTTCAAACCAAGAGAAAAAAAACTACCCTGGTTCAGCAGAAATGCCTGTATTCTCTAATTCTAACTTGAGTACTTAGAAGTAGCAAGAGCCATAGAAAGGCAGGCACCTGTAGAGACTGGCCAGAATCTTGCATGACACCAAACACGTCCTGGAGAGTCTGTTTCTTTTTACTGCCCATGCCACAAACCTGGGGTGAGCAGGCTCCTATCTGAGCAACCCACTTGGTTCCTTAAATTGACTGGTGTGACCATGTCAGCTCCCTCTCAAAATAACTGTCACTCAGGCTGTGAATACAGGGATGGCTGCAGTGTCCTAGCAAACAGGCAACATCATAATTTAACATTAAAATTTAGTAAAAGCTCAGAAGTTTTGGGAATAGAAAGCTTCCTGGGATACAAAAAAAAAAAAAAGAAAAAAAAACAAACCACAGCAAAAATAGGGGCCCTATTCATTTGGAAGATGCAGCAGCTGGCTGGGTCCCTCCTTGACCTCCCAGAAAAAAGGAAAGAAGTCAAACAAGCTGGGTTGTGAAGGCCTCCTCCCATCTACTCTGAACTCTGTCTGGCTTTCCTGGGATTTACTCATTCTTTACCTCACCCTAAAGAAAAAAAAAAATTTAAAAAAAAAAAAAAGAAAGTACTTCTATCAGCTCTTCACAAGTACAAAGACACAAAAAATAAAAATGAAAACACAGAGGAGCTGGGGGAAGCTCCTGGAGGATAACCCCCGTCCGGATTAAGGGCAGGTCTTGTGCAGAGGATCAACGCCTTCCTCTTGCCACGGACATCTTCTCGCTCCCAAGACCGATTCCTCACCCCAGCCCCTCTCCCCACCGCCCCCCCCGTCACCCGCGGGGTGTCAGGGCAGCAGGCTGGGACGTGTCATTAAAGGAATCAGCGCGCCAGGCGGTCGGCGCTTGCTTTGCCTGGAACGGGGATACTGAAATAAAAAGAGAAAATTTTGAATAGTATTTTAAAAAAAAAAAAAAAAAAGAAGATAAAAAGGAGAAAATAAAAAAAAAAAAAGGAGGGAAGATGAGAAAAATAATTAAAAAATTGTGTTTGGTTTAAAGGGGGAAAATCTAAAAAAACGGGGGGGGGGGGGGGGGGGATGAAAGAGAAAAAAAATAAATACCCCTCCCCGAGCCCCGGCTTTTCCGAGCAGAAGGGGCGTCGGGAGGCTCTGAGAGGAGCGGGAGGGGTGTGGGGGGGGCAGCGTCCCGCGGGGCCGGGCTGTGCTGCCCCGGTCGCGCCCTGCCCAGGGCGGCGCGGAGCGGCCCGGCCCGGCTGCCTCCCGTTAGATGGCGCTACAGACTTTACAACCACGTGTATAGAGCGAGGTGGGGGGAATTCAAAATATAATAATTTTTAAATAACCCTCTTATTGTCCGAAACGCGGAAAGACGGCCCCGCGGAGCGCCGGGGTGAGGGGGAGCGGGGCAGAGGCCCTTTCCCCGTGGGGAGCGCCCCAGGGACGCCCGCACCGGCGCGGCGGCGGCAGGGACTCAGTCCCCGGGCGCTCCCAGGGCAAGGCGTGGGGCGAGCGGGTGAGCGGGGAGCCCGCCGAGCCGCCGCTCCTCCCGGGAGAAGATCCTGCCGGAGCGGGAGGGGAGATGGAAGGGGGGCGCCGGCCGGTTCTCAACCGGAGAGCTCAGTGAAACACCCCCGCAGGTTCCCGTCTCTCCCTTGTGCTAGTTGTCCTTTCCAAAAAGCTGCTCAGGCAATCTGCACAGCTAGTTTGCCTGGGCTCTGTTGGTTGACTGTTTCGTTAATTCCCCCCACTTCAGCTTTTAATTTTTTTGGGGGGGGGGAGTCCCCGGTTTTTCCCCAGTTTAGAACCCCGCAAGTTATCGGGCAGCCTGTCGGTGGCTGCTGCGGGGATCCGCCGGAGCGGGACTGCCCTCGGTGTGCGCCTCTGCCCCTCGCCGATCCTGGCCGAGGAAGTTGAGGACGGGGACGTTGCTGCCGGGTGGAAGCTGCGGTCCGCTGAAACGCGACTTATTAAGCCGGTGACCGACTCGCCAGCACTTCTCCGCCCGGTCCCAAGCGGAAAGGCGGATGGTACTCCTCAGCCCTATCCTTGAGCGTGTAGGCGAACACCTTAGGAAGGGGTTAGGGCTGTTCCGATTCAAAGGCCACCCCCGCAATCCCCCCCCCCCCCCCCCCCCATCGTGTCTGCTGTCGGGCTGTGAACTTTCCGGTGGGGTAAGTTCTCCTTTAAGAAAGCGAACTGTTCCTTATGCATATTTAACGCTGTTTGTCTGCAGTGCCCAGCTGACGTGGGGCTGGAGGCTTCACACGCGGGACCTGAATTGTGGGGGAGTAAATCATCCACACTTTAAACGCACCCTCTGCCAGGGCTCCAGTTGGGAGCCCCTTGCCATTGCTCTAAACACATGTAAGTCAGAACCGGAGGGGGGCGGGGGAGGAAGGGAGGAGGCTGAGTCTAGTTAGGGAGATGAGTAAGCTATTTTGTTCATTCCCATCACCAAAAAAAAAAAAAATCAACCTGATAATACAGTTTAGGGAAAGGAATCTTGTTCTTGGAGTTGGTTTTTTTTTCATTTTTGTGTTATTTTCCGCCCAGCCCAGGGGCTCCTGCCCCCCTCAGCGTGTATGTATCCCTTAGGCAGCCGAGCGGTGGGGTTTCGGGACTCCCTCCCTCTCTTTGCCCTCAACGGGAGCGCTTTGCTGGGTGCTCAAGCGTGCGTGTGAAGAGCAGAGAGAAGGGCCTGGAGGGTCGGCGGACCCCTTGCTTCAGCCAGGAGGGACAGCAGGAGACCTCTCTTGTTCACCAGAGCATCAGAAGGGTTTCCCCGCCGCGCCGGGGCTGGGATCCTGAGCGGCCTCTTCAGTCTGCCCCTCGAGGGGTGCGAGCGCCTCGGAAAAATACCCTGCCCTGCCAGGCACTCCTCCACCTCTGTGCGTGTGTACTTCTCCTGTACGTGTACGAAACGACAAAGTGGGTGTGAAGGTCAGGCGGGCGGTCTTCCACTGCAACTCAAGGGGGAAGGAGCAACTTTCAGTGCCGTGCTCTTAGCGGTTTCCTGCCTTTTAAAGTGAACTTGTTCGAGTGTGTTATTCAAAATGTGGTTCAGTAGTTCTGCCTTCAAATTAAGTTGCTTCTCGGTCCTCGTTGGAAAAAGCAGACATGTGTCCTCAATTGTATAGTATATATATATAAAAAAAAATCTACTAGGTACTTTATGATTCCATCTGGAGAAATTAAAAGCCCAGAGCTGTAATGTTTATTCTTACATAGTTTACAGAAAAAGGGGGAAATGTGTGAGACACATGTCTCCAAATATAACCGAAGTGCTTTCCCTTCTGGTTAAAAAGTTGCATGCAAATGTTTTCATTTTAACACTCCCTGCCACCTGTACTTCGCAAGAAAACTTTTCGTGGCGTTCGTGATGAAGCACCAATAGTATTTATTAATGAATTAATTATTATTATGGCTGCTGAATTGACTTAAAGTGCTTTGGAGGCCAAACTAATCCATGTTAATCAGTTACGATTAATCGTGTTTCAGCTTCTGTTTTAAGCACAGTTTCAAAGACAGAGGCGAAGAGGTTGTGTATGGGGGGGGGGGGATATGCTCCGGGGGCCCTCCCCGACCGCCAGCGCCAAGCCCCGTGTTGAGGTGCACCGCGCTGAGGTGCAACGTTGTCCCCGTCTCCGCTTCAAGTCACGCGAAGGTGTGAGGGGCCACTTGGGTGACGAACTCTGCTTTCTCCTGCCGAAAGCTGCAAAGGTTAAGGGAATCCCGGGTTTACTATCTAAGTCCCGAAGGGAGATTTCGCTCTGGAGTTTGCACTGTGGAGAGGGCAGCGGGCGTGAGCTTTGCTGTGCCGACTTTGCTTGGCCGCTTTGGTCCGGAGCTTTTGTGTTGTTGGCGGGGACAAGGAGGCACCGGCGGGCAGAGAGGCCGAAGGGCGCTCTGCGGAGCGCTGAGCCCTCTGCAGAGGGAACGGTTGCACCTCTTGCCCAGGAGGGTTTGAGGAGAGGGAAGGGAGTGAAAAGATGAAAAAAGCCCCCCCTGAGACGACAAGAGGCAGCTGGGCCGGGCTCTCTGCTTGCCGAGGAGGACAGGAGAAGCCGAGGCGAGACACCAAGAATATACACCCCTCCTGTCTCCTTCCTCCTGCTCTGCCGCTCCCCGGCCGACCCGTCGCCGGCGGGACCCGGGTGCTGAGAGCGCCAGGTTCAGGGGGGCGGTGACGAGGAGAGTTGGGCAAGGGTAAAACCCAGGAGAGGAGTTGTGAAAGTTGGGCAAAGCCTGGGGAAGCCCTTGGAGGTGACGGGCGGGGGGGTGGGGGGGGGGGGCCGAGGGCAGCGGGTTGGGCAACCAGTCCCAGGACGGCCCGTTTTTGCCCGATCGGCGAGCAAGCATCCACTACCCGAACGGGTGAAACGCAAAAAGCAGAGCCGGCCCTGGCTCAGGTGGAGCGGGCGGTGTCTGGGGTCAGTCCAGCGGGGCCGCACACCGGCTGCCCGCACCCCCGGGGCGGAGAGCTGGCTGGTGGGGGGGCGGGAGGGGGGGAGGCTGGGCGCCCAGCTGTCCTTCTTCTGCTAGGGAAACGAGCTTTTCCATAATAATGACCCCTCTCCCGAAGTTAGGGGAGGGAGGTAGAACAGCCGGCTGCGCTGGAGAGAGCCGGTAGCCCCCCCAACCTCCAGGCTGGGCGTCGTACCCGCGCCTCGCCGGCTCCTCGGCCTCCGGCCGTCCCGGGGGGGGCAAGCCCAGCCCAGGGGTGCATCCAGGTGTCACGAAGGATTGCTTGTCGTTAGAGACTTGCACTTCGCAAAAGTAAAACTCTTCCGCCCTCCCCAGCCTTCAATGTAATTTTTTTTTTTTCTTTTACGGCAGTCCGCAGAATGGCAATTGGGAAATTACTCCCTCCCATTCTGGGATTTTTTTGCGGTTTGATTTGTTTTCTTCTCCCTCTCCGGCTCTTTCTCAAACATTCACCCTTTCATTTTTTTTTTTTTTCTTTCATCCCATTGACACTGCTCAGCTTTTGCTTAAGACGGGCAAACAAACCAAACAACCGTCCCCTTCTACGCGCAACCAGACCTTTCTTGGAGAGCAGTGAAACAAGCCCGCAAGAGAAGATAGCGTACAAAATTATATCCCCCCACCTCCAGCTCCCGTCCCGTACCAAATACAGCTGTAACTCAATGAAGGTTGAGGGATGGGATGCATTTTCCACATGGGAACAGAAAAAATAAGGTGGCAGCGGGCAGCCGGGTAGGTAGGACACCCCGTTCCTGCTCATCACGCGTGGAATCGTTTTCTCCGTTTGGAGCGAGTGGTGATGTTCTCTCAAAGGTGTAGGAAAAAATCCCCGGCTCTCCTCTAATCACAAAAGGAAGCTACGTTTGATGAAAGGAGTGTATTAACCAACTTTCTCCCTCCCTCGCTATTTTTACTTGTTTCCTCTGGCTACGGGTCCTAGGTGGTCGGAAAAAAAAAAAAAAAAAAAAAAAAGAGAGGGAAAAAAAAATGCACTCGCGTTTGTGGCGGCACTTTGTCGTCGGGGCAGCACACCCGCATTAGATTATTGCCGGGGATTTATTTGCATGCAGCTGCAAACCCACAACCCGGCTGCTGACCGCTGCGCATAAAGGGCTGCCGGGGCCGGCCCCTGCCCGACCGCCGCGGCTCCCAGCGGGAGCACGGCCCGGGCGCGCCATGGGGTGGGGGGGAAAGGATTTTTTGGGGGAAGTTTCTCCCGACAGAGAGAGTGGGGGGTAGAGGGGGTGTCACAGAGCTGGCAGACAGCAGGGTCTCCAGCGCAGTCAGAGGCTGCAGGTGCGTGAGGGGGGCGGCAGCCTGCGGCCCCGGCCCGCAGCACACACCCCCTCCTTTCCCGGCTCGCCCCCAAAGGCAGCCGCAGCTCCTGCTGGCCTTGCTCATAAGCACCTCAGAGAAAAGCTTCCCCTCACGCGTATGTCCCGGGAAAGAAAGAAGGAACCGGTGGCGGATCCTCGGGACTTCTTAAAGCTATTTTCAGAGCTTTGAAATTTGCAGTGATGTTGATGTCCTTTTATTTTTTTATTTTTTTTCTCCCTTCTCTGTCTTCAGTTCAGTAGCGCTTGGCAACGTTTGACGAGGGAGCTCTTAACCTTTGAAACAAGGGCTTTAAGTTCAAATTGCCGCCCTCTCTACCCCCTATATCCCACCACACACCCACGTCGCGAGGATGGATTTGGCTGCATCTGGGACCTATGCATCCATCTCCCAAGGCCTCCCTCTACCTCGGGCTATGCCGCCAGGTCTCCTTCATCTTCTCACGGAGAGCCGGGAGAAGGCACAGGGTTCCTGGGGCTTGAACTTGTTTCCCTCCGAACGCAGTGGGTACAAAAGCTGCCCCCGAAGCTGGACCGGCTCGGGGACGCGCCCCACGGCAACACTGTCGTGGCTTGACCCGACTTCCCCTCCGTGCGGGGAAGGACGGGGTCAAATCAGACTCTCGAAAATTTGGGGCTGTGGGCGGAGGGTCCTATCAGTCCCTCTGCCCCGACGGCCAGTATGCGGCTGTAGGAGAAGACAAAAACTAGATGCGGGCAGCTAAATTATTGTGGCAGAGGACGGAGACGTTCCCACGCCACGCAGGCTCCTTCGGCGGAGCGTGAGCAGGGGTGCTGCTCCGACCCTTTCTTCCAAATATAGGGAGCAATGGAGCGGGGTCTGGCCAAGCAGGGAGCAGGCAGGGAGGGCAGCGCCGGGTGGGCCCCTCCACAGGGAAAACTGCCTCTGGAAGGCGAAGCTGGAAGGACAATGGAGACAAACACGCACAGAGACACGCTCGCCCCTCGCATCCCCACGGCGGTGCGTGAGGATGTCGCGCTGCCCCTGGGCCAGGCCGCGTCGCCGGGAGGGGATGAACCCCTCCTGCCTGCTGACAGCTCGGGATGGGGAAAGGACACGACGCCACACGGCTTGGGCGGTTGGAGGGCAGCCCACTCCGCCGGGCCGCCCCGTCTAACTCGAAGTCTCCCCCCTCCCCGGGTGCAAGAGAGGGAGGGCTCCGGCCAGGCTGCAGAGGCGCAGGAGCGCGCAGCCCCCTCGCCTCCCCAGAGCACAGGGCGGGGGGTTCTCCAACTCCCTTCCCTCTGGAAACTGAGGAATAGCGGGCCGGGGGTGGTTGCTCAACCTGAGAAGGGCCTGTGGGCTGCTGCGGAGTGGGTCGGTGATAAGAGTGGCCAGGAGAAGTGCGGGGAAAGGCAGGAGGGGGTGAAACCATTCGCAGGTTCCGTGCGGAGCCGGCGGGGGGGGGGTTGGGTTGTTATCTTTGTTTTGGTTGTGTAATTTTGTTTTCCAGAAGATTTGGGACAGTAGCTGGAGTGGCTTATTCATTCCCGTAGGCAATACTCCCCTGTATTGGCTTCAGGATGCAGTTGGAGGCTCGGGAACAAAGCGGGCATCTAATGTCGAGGTAACTGGTCCCCTTCCTTTGTTTATGCTATTGTTAATGACGGGGCTTACTCAGCCTCAGCCGTGCTGTATGGCATTAATATTGACTCGAGAGAACAGGCAGGACAATTAAAAACCAAAACCAGAACCCAGAACAACAGCAGCATCCAGGCCAAGCCCAGCTCTTCAGGTAAAACATGCCTCTTCTGTGCTACTGAGAATGATATTGTCATCTCGCTTGGTGTTCATAGAAATACACGTACCGTTCATAAGATTAAGCACGTCTGTATCCATCATTAACACCTAGAGGAGACACCGTAATCTTGTCCTTTAGTCCAAAATCAAAAAGGAAAGAGCATTATTTTCAAATACCCTCTATCAGAACATAAGGAAATTCTCACCACGCTAAAAAAAAAAAAATCTAACAAAATCATTCTTTTAATTGCGATAAGCTAAAAGTAGCAGAAACCTGAGTGTTTATTGACTCATTTTCTTCTTCTTGAGGTAGTGGATGGTATTTAAAGTTCAACATTTCACACAGCTCCTTGTTTAGTTTAATTTCCTCGACAATCTAGGTGATTTTAGCAAACCGAGTTAAGAATTTTGGTACACAGTTGAGTATGGATCCGCATAAAATAGAGAAGGTGGCAGAACTGGGGAGATTTTTTTTATTATTTTAGAATGAGAAAGGAGTGCTGTTTTCATGTGTGTGGGGATGCATGTGTGAGAAAGACAAATGGAGAGCTTTGTGCTTACATTTGGTCTGTGGCTTTAGGGTGGACTCTGGAAAAAAATATCTATTAGATTTCTCTGAGGAGTGAATGTCCCACTCGGGCAGATGAGCCCCTGTTTTGAATGAGTGCTCCAGAAGATGAAAGAAATGTAAGTTACTCTGCACAATTCTTCACGAAGCTTTTTTATTATTTTTTTCCTCCTTTAGAAAGATTAGTTTCAGCTCTGCTATCCTGGGCCCATTTTCTGCCAGGGAAGGGATATAATAATGATCAATGTGCAGTACTTCTCATTTCTTTTGTACTTGGTAAATATTCCCAGTGTCTCAAACTGGGAGAGAAGGTGGAGAGATGAGCCCAAACTCAGCTTCAGGGGATGTCCGTGTCGTCTGCCTCTCACCAGCTTTCATACAGAGGGGAAAAAAAAATCCAAACAACCAACCCACTCAGAAGACCCTCCAGCCCCCACTTCCCCTAAAGCCAGGCGCTTGCTTTTTGTATTTTAGCTGCCTGCTCCGTGAAGTGGTCTATGCACATCAAGCTACCTGGGTTTATGCGACCAGCTCAGGGTGTACATTAATGCTTCAGTTGGAAATGGAGCCTGGAGTTGTTGAGCAAACAGTTCCTGCTTGACTGTAAGCGCGGACTGAATGCTGTATAGTCAGCTCTATGGAGCGCTGGCAGGGAAGTAGCACCAAGCATTTCCAAAACTAATAACAAAAAGGTTACTATATATAAAACATTTAAACAGCCCACACTGCCTCAAGTTGTTTAAATTTTGGTTTGATGCACATAAATATAGCAGCCATGCGATTCCCTATTAGCCAGTCTCTGCTTTTTAAAATCAATTCATTTCAATTTGAAAGGATGGCCTGGCACACAAGACAGTCAACAACCCTTTGGCTTTCCCCACTCAAAGTGGACCTCAGGAAGAAATAGCGTCTGTCTTTGTCATTTCACACGCCTATCTCAGTGCCCTGATGCAGGCCTACTACCAGTGAGGGTAACAGTCCCCAGCTGGTTTCCCCTTTCTAATCCATTTTCTCCCTTCTCATTTTAGGCTCCTTCCGAGGGAGAATTAATTCTTCTGGGACCCCGTGCGTGGACTTTGGATGGCATGGCACAACAATCTGATCTGAAAGTACCATCCCTGTGGGTAGAAACTCTTCTCTGTGTTGTACACCTTGGAAGAAAGGCAGCGAGGGGACACTTGGAGTGACCAGACATCTGGCATCAAAGAGCAGCAATCCACTTCACACTCTAGTGGAGGAAAGTTTGTTCCCAAACCAAATACTTTGTGGTGCTCAGCACCGGAGTCAAATCAGTTCAAACCATCCCAAGTTTAAAATAAAGAGCTCCGTTGTGGTATGCCAGCAAGCTTGTCTTGCTAAACCTTCCCTGTTTGCGTCGAAGGTATTGAGCTGATGTAATGCTGTCTTTTCAATCTACTGATGTGCGCAGTAGGAACAATTCAGAAAAGTTCAGTTTAGCTTTTTTTCCCCCCTTTGCAGCTGAAGAAATGCAAGCTATCAGAAACAAGCCTATGTTTGAGGGTACAGTTTTCAACATGTGAGTGGGAAACATATGTACTGGCACAATTCAACTGCTCTGTAAGGGCTGTGCTCAGATTTTGGCTTTTAATCTCAAGTCTGTTAGAGAGAGGGAGATGCAAAATGGAAGGGAACGTGATTATTTATGCTGTAGCCTTGTGATACTCATCCTATAACCGTTGGGGAGAGAAGCAAAACACTCTGCTAAAGCTTTGGGTGAGCCTGAGTTTCAGGGGGACTCTAGTCTTCACAGGTTCTCACTTCACTGTCTTTTCTTCCCTTGCTATTTGTTATAAGGGATTTGTGTGTGTCTGTTGTTCTACGTTTTAAAGTGAGTAGAGACTATATCTTGCTGAGACACAGAGCTCTCTCCATCACAAACTCACTTTTGGGAGATGCCTAGCCCCCGCGACCACCCCCGTTCAAGTCACCCTCCCCCTTTCAAGGGAGAAAAGAAAACCTTAAAAGAGAAAGAGAGAAGGGGGGGGGGGGGGGGGGGGGGGAGGGAAGGAAGGGAGACCCCCTCATTCCTCAGTGACCTGCACAGCTCGGACAGACCTCCAAGTTTCACTTCCCGTCCTGCAGACAAATGTCCTCAGAGGGAAAAAAAAAAAACCCGGACCCACAAAAAACAAAGAGCAGCAGCAAAAAAAAAAACCCCAAACCCTACAACTAAGCATAAAACCAAACCAAGCAAAAATCCGCCTGAACTTTTAACGTGGCTTGGGGTTTGTACAACTCGGGCTCAATTTCAGCACTTTCAAGGGGTAAAACAGAAAAAAAAAAAAAAAGGAAGAAAAAGAAAAAAAAATGGGGGGGATTTGGGGGAGAGGGGTGAAGAAAGTCTGTATTTAACTCTTCATTGCTCAAAAAAGCACCACAACTAAATCCCCAGCCATCAGTAAAAGCGACTAGCGGTCCCTTGCAGCCAGACCCCCGTCCCCAGGGCACCCCTCGCCGCGGGCAGAGGGAAAGCGAAGGAAGAAGGGAGGCGGCTCTAGCCCCGGCTGGCAGCACCCTGCGCTGCTGCAGAGCCCCAGGGCTCCCGCCCGCTGCCCTGCAGAGAGGGGCCACCCTCCCTCCTTCCCTCCAAATGCTGCGGGGGAAGTTAGCCCTGCCTGGAGGCTTCGGGGCTGGCAAGGAGGGCTTTTGATATCGCTAAAGGCATATATATATATATATATAAAAAGGCATATATATATACACACACACATATATATATCATACACACACATCTTTATATATAGATTTATATGTAGGTGTCTAGTCTATGTTTAAATAATCCTATCTATACACACAGTCCTCCTCTGATGAGGTCATTCTCCCATATATACGAGATTGGGTGCATGATGCCAGAATCTAACGCCAAGATCTTATCTCCACCGGTCTAAGAGCGATATAAAGTAAATGTTAGCAGAAGGGGAAATAAATTTTGGAGACAAACATTCAACAAGGTGTCCCTGAAGGCTTCTCTTTTGCCCTCCCCAGCTGAAGTACCCACGCATTTTATGCCAGAAAGCCATTTCGGCGCAGAGGCTCCTGCTTCAGAGCAAGCACAGGCTGCACCCAGATCGTGTGGCTGGGGCTGCACCTTGACATTTTTAGTCCCCCCTTCCCTTCCCTGAGCGATGCTCGTCTCTCTAACGCGTTGGTCGGCTGCAGCTTATTTTTTTTTTATTGTTTTGTTTTGTTTCCTCTCTGGCTCCAAATGTCTTAATGTTTTTGATTTCAGGAAACTCGGAACGGAAGGGGGGATGCTACTTGAAAGTGTGACTCAAAAAAAAAGGTTTCGCTTTACAGCCATCAGTAGCACCAGGAGACAGCTCCATTAAAAAAGTAGTTTTCCACTGCTCTTGAAAAGCCGTTATTTTTTACATCGCTTTTAGGAAGATACATTAACAAAACATCACATTTCAAGCCACTCTGATCTGTAATTAAATGAAGGAGCTGGTTTGTATTCTCCTATGGCTTTTACAGAAGTTGCAGTGATCCAAAGTCAGGTTGCTGTGTCAGAGTGGCATTTTTATTAATGAGAATACAAAAAGCTTGCATATTCTTAGCCCGGCTTGAATTTAGTTGCTAAGCAACCGCTGTATGGTAATTCATCCGCGAAATTTAAATCTTGGAGAAAGGATCCTGCGTTTTGCTGAATGGTCGCCACGAGGAAAACAACTTGTGGGACCCGCAGCAGCTGCCGCCGCCGCACCACGCCGCCCGCCCGCCCGCCGGCTCCCCCGGGCCGCCCGCCGCCCCGGGGCGGCCCGCTGCCCGCCGGGAGCACCGGCCCGGCCGCCCCCCTCCCTCCCCCACCCCTCCGCGTCGCCCCGGGCCGCTCCGCCTCCCGGGCCGCCCCGCCGGGGAGGGAGGGCGACCGGGCGCCCATGGCCGCTCCGTCGGCGCTGCCCCCGAACCGGCCGTTCAAGCGTAAGGAAAGGCGAAGCCCCCGTTTTTCCGCGCGAGGAGCGGCCCGGGTCCCGCCGCAGCGGCCCCCAGGGAGGGCAGGGAGGAGGGACGGACACACGACTCGAGGCCCGGCCCGGCCCCGACGGCGCGGCCCCCTGGGCACCCCCGCTGCCCCGACTGCTCCTTTGGCGTAGGAAAGGACGGGATGTGCGGTGAGCTTTCCCCTCGCTCGGCCTTCACCCCTTCGCTTTTTTGTCTCGTCAAAGCCTCTCAGCCAAAAAAAAAAAAAAAAAAAAAGGAAAAAAGCTCCCTACTGCTGTGTCATTGATACCGCGGGGTCGCTCGCTGCTGCCTTTCTCTCCCCTCTCTCCCGCCGCCTATTGAAGGCTGCGCCCGCTCCATTATTCCAAACTGCAACTGAAAACACCGGTGGGGTGACCACCTCCCTGCATCCTCTCCGTTCTCTCCATCCATCCAGCCATCCAGCCATCCATCCCTCCATCTCGCCACAGGCGACCGACCTCCTCGCCATCCCTGTGTTTTTTAGCAAAACCGGTCCCTGTCCTCAAGCGCTCGCTCCACGCCTGCCTGCGAGGCCGGGACTTGTTGCATCCCTTTTAGAGTTTGATTAATTACCCTGGAACTTAAGCAAACTAAAGTACATGTGGCGAAGCAGCTCACGCCTACAGATTGGTCCTGCAGCCTGCCAGTTACAGAGGTAATCTTTACGCCCTCGTGCAAATCGGAACAAGTACCTCTGTGCCTCACAAAGGTGTCCCTGTATAAATATATAGAAGTATCGATTTTGCTGTAGCTTGAAGATGTTGATCATTTATTACAAAAATAAACGAATAAATACAACAATATATTGTTGCTTTCAACAGCATAAATATTTTACAAATATATAATTTAAAAAAACAAATTTAATTGTCAAAATTATTTAAAATATTACACTTATTGATAAAATTATCAATAGTATATACTGCATTTCATATTAGAACCAATTATTCTCTAAACGTTCAATTTAAAACTATTCATACAAAACAAGTTATGAGCATTGTAATGTGCAAACACGAGTCACTACATTAAAGCATTAAAGGATTCTGTAATGTTCACTTTCCGATAGGAACCGCTGCGTTTTTAAACCAAAGTAGAGCTCTTTGCTAAATTCCGGAAAATACGCGGATCAACAGCAGTGAGATGACTGTTTTAAATACACCTGAAAATGATTTATTGTGCACAGACTCGACGGAGGAAGGACGGGATGTGAGTGAGAAGACTGGGGCGTAGTAGAAGACCGCAGGATATAAAAACGTAAACTATAAATAATCACATCTCGGGATTACCCAGACTGATCAAACATAACTTTGTAAAACATTTGGCTTTCCTTTAGGCGGGGGGGGGGGGGGGGGGGGGGGGGCGAAGAAAAAAGAAAAAAAAAGTAAGGAAAATGATGCCGACTCATTTACCAACCACAGAACACTGATATTATAAATGAATACAATTACTAAATTCATTAAGAGATCTGGCGATATATAACAATATTTTCATTATTTACACGTGTAACAATATAACCCTTAGCGCAAACCCTCTCAGTTATTATCTACCTCTTCATATCTCATAGACACACAACCCTGAAATTCCTAAATACATTCAAAGGATTCAGTTTCTCGGGAGGGGGGGGGGGGGGAGCAGGGGGGAGGGGGGAGCAGGAGAGGGGAGCGCCCATGGCCTCACTTTTTTGTGCACTAACAAGTCCACGGGAGGGGCGAGTTTTGGCAGTCCCTCCGACCACACGCTACTCCTCCAGCCTAAAGCCCGGCTTTTCTGAGGCAGCAACCCGCAAATGTTGCCTTTTAATAGGAACCAGTGCTAAACCTGACGTTAGCTCTCTGTTGCCATACAAATCCAGTAACCGAATACCGCTCCGAAATTTAAACAGACCTTCTCCGTGCCTAATAAACCGCTCCCCTTCGTGTGGCAAACGCGGGATCCCACCTCACGTGTTCGTGGTACCCGGCACCCGGAGCGGAGCCCGGCGCCGCCAGCCCCCTGCGCTCGGCCTTTCCCCTCCCGAGCTGCAAAATTAGCCAGGAGCTTTTGCTAAAACGAACAAAAGAAAGACCGTCCTTTACCCTTTCGGGTTTTCTTTCCCTTTGTTGGGTTGGGGTTTTTTTTGTCCCCCTCCCCCCCTTTTCCCACACCCCCCTCCTTTTCCTCCGTGTCAGTAGGGGCCTTTCGGATTTCACAAATCAAACCGACGGTGATATTTACTACGAGCTGCTGTTAAAATAATGCATCCCGGTGCACGGCTCTCAGGTCGGCTTTGATTTATGGACTGACACAGGGCCTATCTGAAAGGAAAAAAAAATGTTTGTTGCTCCTACAGCAGTTTTCTGGAGGGTTAACCCCTGCCTCAATAGCACGTAGAGAAGCAAACCGGCGGGGGGGGGGGGGGGGGGGGGGGGGGTTGGGGAGGGAAGGTGCGGACGAGGAGGGGGAAGAGGAAGGTGAGGAAGGAGCCACGGCCGAGATGAAGCATAAAAGAAAACCTTATTCTCCGTTAGATTATCAGTGGGGACGGGTGGAGGCGTTAGATGCAGCTCTCCGGTTCCCACAACCTCTGCACTTCGAAACGAAGAGAGTTGAAACGGTCATTCACTTGTCCCTATATTGCAATAAATTATAGCGGATAAATATGACAGGCTAGCCAGTGCATCTGTTGGCATCTCCAACGGTACTAACACACGTGTGTGCTTGCAAAGAAGGTATGGCAGCGCTATGGCAGAGTGGAGGAGAAAACTAGACTACACCACTTCACACCCCATAGAAAAAACCTAAAACAACAGTAACAACAACAACAGCAACAACAGAAATGGGGAACTAGGCGGATCTCACGTAGGATGCTAAAAGTATTATTCTATACATCCTTCTGGGGAAGAAAAAAGGAAAAAAAAAATACCTTCTCCTTAAATTATACAGATAAATTAAATACAAATATTTATACAGACATATAATGCGTCAAAATAAATTACAGCTTAGCCCCCCTCCCCCCTGATTCTCTTCACCCCCTCCCCTCCCCTCCCTCCCTCAAAGCCTCAGTTTGAAAAGAGAGAAAACAGGACTGAACTTTTGGAAACATCCCTGCTCTCAGCACCGGCCGCTCCCGGCCAGCGGGCGGGCTCCGGCATCTCCCGCACCGCCGAGAAAAGCCTCAAACCGACCTGACCCAGCCCTTGGCCGGGAGAAGGCGGCTTTTTTTTTTTTTTTTTTTTTTTTTTTTTTTTTTTTTTTTTTTTGCCTAGCTCTAATCTCTCCTTCCTTTCTCTCCTGACCCCCCAGGGGTCCCTGGGTTGATGGAAGAGGCCGCGGAGGTTTGCAGGGCGGAGGGACGGGCAGGGGGTGAGTCCCGCGCCCAGCGGCGGGGGTGCTGGCGGGGGATACGACACGGGGGGGACACGACGACACTGCGGGTCGGACCCTCCGCATTTCTCTCACTTCGGCATTTGCAGTATTTCCCTTCAAAGAACTTTTTTTTTTTTTTCGACACAGTGTTTATGCATCAGACACAGACTATTTCATTCTAACAAATTTATTTTCTCAATCAGCTCTTACGGAATCACTACTCAAATTAAATTACAATCAAATTATCACATCAAAAGATACCCTTATTACCTAACAACTGTCCATATTTTCATTTCATTTTGATTTGTGCTCGTCTGAAAAAAACACGTAATACAAGATCTGGGGAAAAAATAAATTACCGTTTTGCAGCAGTTCATAGGTATTCTGAATAAAATATTAAAAGAAGTCATTTAATGAAAATATAAAGCAAATTTTTTTTTAGATCAACAACGGATCTAACAATTCTATATTGCCGTCTTTTTGAAAAGTCTGTTTATTAAAACCTACCAAAAACACTGCTTGGAAATGGCAGTATTATATAATCACATCCACAGCACCCATTCAATCAAAGTTGGCAACGGATTTAGGAGAGGAGAAGTTCAGATAAGTGCAGCTGCAGATGCTCAGTCCTTCTAAATCCCTTTATCTGAATCAGTCCAGAAATAAAAAATAAAAATATTAATAAAAAAAATATTAGCAGTGGGGGTTTTTTTATGACTCTTCCATGATGATTGGCAGCCGTCAGGAGCAGGACTTTGACAGCCCTAAATTATTTCCCTTTCTCTCGCTGGTTCCCTTAATTCATGCAAAGTCCTTCTACAGAGCTCGAACTTTAGGGACCAGCAACCTCTCCTTCTCCCACCCCCCCCCCCCCCCCCCCCCGGCGTCTGTCCCTCCCCCCTTTCTCCTCAGGGTCAGTTTTTCGGAGTGCGGGCATTTATTTCCATATTTTTGTTCTATAGCTATACCTATATATATAGATAAATATATATATGTATTTGCTTCCCTATGCAGTCTGCTTGTTTTTAGTGCTGTGTGCATATTTTATTTTTTTTTCTCCTGGAAAAAGTGGCCCCTTTCATTTTGCAGAATATATAGCTATATAGATACACATGTTTTCAGAGTGGATGTCTGCCTTGCACCAAAATTCTACGGTTTGGCCAAGAAAAGCAGGGTGCTGGAATGCAGCAGGCACCCTCTGATTAACCAGATTATTTCCCTTTTTTGGATTGCTCCCATTCAAAAAAAAAAAAAAAAAAGGAGAGAAAAAGGAGAAAAGAAGTTTCTGTGATTCATAGAAGAGAGCCCTTTTGGGGATAGAGGAGAGGGAGCGGGGAGGGGGGAGGAGGGGAGAGAAGAGGTGCAGACATCAGTGGTGTTCCTCGCCGCAAGAGTGGGATAATTTGGAGAGTGAAAAATAAAAATAATAGTAATTAACAAAATAAAACAACAAAAAAGCCAAAGCCCACCCGCCCAAGCCCTCTCCCCACAACCAACCCCCCTGCACATCTGCAGTTTTGGTGCATTACGCATCTCCACCCCGTTTTCCCAACGCGGGTCTAAAAGCTCTCGCTCGGATCGACCTTCTCCACCGCTTCCTTATTGGTATCGATCTTATATATATATAGATGCACGCATATATCCATATATATATAAACACAAGCAGTCTGAACGAGCCCGGATCGTGCGTGTGTGCGTGTGTGTGTGTGTGTGTACGTGTGTGTGCGTGCGTGTGTGAGAGAGAATGTCTGTGTGAGAGTGCGGGTGTGCGCGGCGGTGTCGGTGGCGGTGCCCGTGGCGGTGCCGGCGGCGGTGCCTGGCCCGGCCCGGCCCGGCCCTCGCTGTCCTCCGCGCCCCCCGGCCCACCCGCGGTGCCCCTCACTGCACGCTGGTCTGCAGTCCGTGGTGAGGGGGCGGCGTGTCGGAGTTGACGGTGCCGACCTGGGAGTAGACATCGTCGGGGGTCTGCTGCTGGATCCCCGGGGGGGTCATCCGTTTCTCTTTCTGCCTCCGATTGCAAAACCAAACCCTGACCACCTCCTTCTCCAGCTGCAGGCTGTCCGCTAGGTTCGTAATCTCCTGGGCGGAGGGCTTGGGGCATTTCAGAAAGTGGCTCTCCAAGGCCCCCTTGACACTCACCTCGATGGAGGTCCGCTTCTTCCTCTTCCTGCCCTGGGCGGCGATCTTGTCGATGCTGGTGGGGCTGCCCGTGGAGGAGTCGGCTTCCTCCAGCCACTTGTTCAACAAAGGCTTCAGCTTGCACATGTTCTTGAAGCTGAGCTGCAGGGCCTCGAAGCGGCAGATGGTGGTCTGCGAGAAGACGTTGCCGTAGAGGGTGCCCAGCGCCAGCCCCACGTCGGCCTGGGTGAAGCCCAGCTTAATCCGCCGCTGCTTGAACTGCTTGGCGAACTGCTCCAGGTCGTCGGAGGTCGGCGTGTCCTCGTCCGAGTGCGGGTCGTGGCTGTTGACGCCGCCGTGGTGGGGCGGGTGGTGCCCGGGGTGCTGGTGGTGGTGGTGGTGGTGGTGCCCGGGGTGCTCGCCCAGCTCCGGCGTCTCGCCGCGCACCAGCCCCGGGTGCACCAGACTCTGCCCGCCGGGGGGGGGGGGCTCAGCATGCCGTTCACCGTGAAGCCCCCGGGCTGCGAGTAGAGGAGCGACTGCTGCTGCTGCTGCCCGCCGGCCATGGAGGGCAGGTGGGCGGCCGCCGCCGCCCCCCAGGCCGCCGGGTGCCCCTGGTGCGGGGGGCCCAGGTGGGGCGGCCGGTGGTGCAGCGCCGCGCCCGAGTGCAGGTCGTCGCGCCCGCCGCTGCCCTTGACGTCGGGCGGCGGCGGCGGCTGCTGGGGGCTGCCCGTCATGCCCACGGGGCTGCCGGACCAGGGCGAGCCCGCTTCGGCGGCGGCAGCGGCGGCGGCGGCGGCGGCGGCGGCGGCGTGGGGCAGGGCTGTCACCCACTGGTGGGCATGGCTCAGCATATGGCCGCCGTTGCTGGCGGCCATGGCGCCCGGCATGAAGTCGCTCTGGACCATCTTGGCCGCCGGGTCGCCGCGGTAGCCGCCCGCCACCGAGGTGACGGCCACGCTGCCCGGCTGCATGCCGCCACCGCCGCCGCCGCCGCCGCCACCCGAGTCCGCGTGGACGATGGAGCCGGCCGCCAGGATGCCGTTGCCGGGGAGGTAGGGGTTAGAGGTGGCCGCGGCCATCCCGCGCCCGCCGCCCGCCGCTCGCCCCCGCCGCGCCGCCGCCGCGCCGCCGCCGCCGCCAGCTGCCGGGCGCCCGCCGCGAGCGCCCTTGCCCGGCGCTGCCGGGGCCGCTGCCGGGGCCGCCGCCCGCGCAGCCGCCGCCGCCGCCGCCTTCCCAGCCTCGCCGGGGCGCCGGGGCGCGGGGTTCACCTGCTAGCGCTCCGCGGCGCGCTCTCCTCCGCCCGTCCGCCGGCCGTCCTGCCTCCGCTCCGCGGCGCGCTCTTTGCGGTCGCCGGCTCTCGCTTCGCCTTGGATGGTTTTGGTTTTTTTTTAAATCGCTTTGCTTTGCCTTTTTTTTTTCTTTTTTTTTTTTTTCCAAAAAAAAGGAGAAATATTTAGCTGTACATATATTTTTCCTCCGCTTTCTTCTTGCCCGAGTTTGCTGCTCGCAGGGAGGAAACCAAACAAAGGCTAAAAAGCGAAAAAGGGGGGGGGGGGGGGATCAAAAAGCCCCCGTGCCTTCTCCCCTCCGCTCCCCTAGGAGTACATCTCCACCTCTCAGCCTTCCCCTCTCAGAGTGAAACTTTTCCTTCTCTTCTTCCTTTAAGGCTTTGTGTGTGGGTATATTTTCCTTTTTTTTTCTCTCTCTCTGTGTCTTTCTCTCCTCGGCTCCTCGATCTCCTTTTGCTCTTTTATTTGCAAGTTTTGTTGGCGTCCTAAGAAAACTTCCTGTGATGATGATGGTGGTGATGGTGGTGATGATGCATTTCTCAAAGTTGTGCTGTTGCTGGAGCACTTTGTCCCCTTTGAAACAAGAGTCCTGTCGGAGCCTTCTTGCTAGAGTCACGCTCTGGATATGACATTTTTTTTTCTCTACCTTTCCTTTAGGCGGTCGGAAATAATAATAATAAAAAAAAAAGAACTAAAAAAAAAAAAAGAAAAAGTTGAAATTTCTCGTTACCTCGCGAATTGTTTCTCTCCCTCTCCCGCTCGCTCTCTCTCTCTCTCTCTCGGTTTGTTGTTGTTCTCTCTCTCTTTTTTTTTTTTTTTGGTGTTTGTTTTGCTTTTTATTTTAATTCCAGCAGTTGGTCGAGGGAGGAGGCGGAGGAGGAGCGCCTTGGTGGAGAGGTGTGTGTATGTGTGTGTGCATATATGGTATCCTTTATACACTAACTCCAGCGGGGAAGTTGGCTGCCGGGCTGGCAGCGCGCACTGGCGGTGCCGGAGTCCCGCCGCTCGCCTCTCCCCGCCTCCCTCTCCCGGGCCGTGCCCGCGCCCTCCCTCCTCTCCCTCCTCCCCTCCCTCCTCCTCCTCCCTCCCGCCGTCTCCCCGCCGCCGCCGCCGCCCGCGCCGCCACCGCCCGGCCCCGCCGCGAGGAAGCCGGCCGCCGCCGCCCCCGCCGATTGGCTGCCCGCCCCGTGACGGACAGCCCGCCGCCGGCCGCGCGGCCCCCCTTCCGGCCGTTCCGATTGGCTGCTTTTTAATTTAGGCAAAGTGGCGTCGGAGCTGGAAATCGACCACCCCCCCCCCCTTCACCCCCCTTTCTCCCGCCCGCCCGCCCGCCCCCCCCCCTTCCCTCCCTCCCTTCCTCCTCCCTTCATCCCTCCCTCCCTGCCCTCCTCCCTCCGCCTCTTAACTCTTCCTGCCCGGCGGACGCACGCACCGCGGAGCTCTCCAGCCGCCGCCGCCGCCGCTCGCGGAAGGGGGGGGGGCGCTAATAATTAATAACAACAACAACAATAATAATAACAATAGTAACGACGCTGAAGCCGGGCGCGGGCGCAAACAGCGTTTTCCCGAGGGTGCCACCGCCGTCCACACGCACCCCCACCCCCTCGCACCGGCACCCAGAGCTGCTCCCCACCGCCCGCCACTCGGCCCCGGAGGCTCCCGCCCCCCGCCCGCCTCCTCCTGCCTTTGTCCGCACCCCGGGGTGCACCCAGACCCCCCCTCCCGCCGCCGTCACATCTCGGGGGGTGGGGGGGACGGACGGGGGCGTCCCGTCGAAGGGCCGCCCCGTCGGGCGGGGGGAGGCGGCGAAGGGGATCCGGCGGCCGGGCTTGCCCCCCTGCGCGCCGCGGTCTCTTGCAAGGAGCCGTCCCCGCGGCGTGAAACGCTGCATTATTATTTCTCGTCCAGCGGAAAGAGTTAAGGGGGGCGGGGGAAGGCGGAGAAGCGAGGGGAGGAGGAGGAGGGGGGGAAGAGATGCGACAGAGCGGAAACGCTGCGCGCAGGCAACCTCAGTGAACCGCGGAAAAAAAAAAAAAAAAAGAGAAAGTGGCAACAAAAACAAGGGCAAATTGAACGCTCCTCGGGGACCGCCGGTGCAATAGCAGCACGGTTCGGACGTTCAGGGGACGCGGCGCTGCTAATGACCGCCGCCGTGCCGCCCTGTCCCACGCCCGGCGGAGCCGCGCAGGAGAAACACGCGTGGAGTGTGCGGGCAGTAAAATAGGGAGCTTCTTCCCAGCCCCCCTCCCCTCCACCCCTGCTTGCTCCTGCTTCCTTCCTCTGGCTCAGGCTGAATAATTCGGCCCTGGGGATACGGTGAGCCCGCGTCCCGTTGGCAGCGCCCTCCGCGCCCCTCCGCGCCCGCAGCCGGTGTTGAGGGCTCTGTCCAGGTTCCCGGCTGGCACAGCAAAAAAAAAAAAAACCAACCACAAAACCATGGTAGGTAGATTTAGAAAAACCATTAAAGTAAAGTGTATGGATCTGAAGGGCACCGGTAACTAAACCCCAGACGTAACGATTATACATATATATTTTGTTCCCATGCGTCCTCCAAAGGTTTCTTTTTTTTTATATAGAAAAGATCCAACACAGATTTCATTGAATAAATCTGAGATCTCCAGGTGCAGACGTTTGAATAGTCAGTGCCAGAACCCCATGTTTTCCTTTCCAGCCGATTTTGCTTGGATCAGGCTCAAAAACCGAGTGAGTCTCGTGGTTTTGTTTACACTGAATGGGGAGGATAGGAACGGTGCCATGGGGCCGTCTTTCATTAATATACAGTGAGGATTTTGTCTAAATTACTGCTATGAATTTCACAGTACACGCTTTCAAAAGCCGTCTCAGGTGGCCTGATGAAACGTGATAGCGCCTCTGCAAACAGATCTACTTTCTTAATAAAAAAGGAAGGGGGGGGGGAGAAAGAAATCCCCCCAAAATAAAAAAAAATATGTACACCCTCATAACAGCGATAACAAAAAATAAAGCTCGATTTGGAGTAATATCTTTTATTTAAAAAAAAACCAAACCGCACACACACAAAACACAACCAACTTAGTTCCCCAACTCTTCCCACCCCCTCCCTTGCAGAGTGTGATTGTTTTGTCTGGAAAAAAATCCAAAGTATAACAAGGGGAGAACAGTTAGTGCTGATTTTCATTTGCATAAATTTTCATATATTTTGGTGAAAATAATAGACTAGTGGAGAGCCGGGCTTAGTGGAGTCAGTGCAAAGGAAAATCTTAACATGGATCGTTTCGCTGGAGTTGAGAACATGCTTTTTTTCCCTGTGTCACCTTATTAAAATCAAAAATTAAAAAAAATCTCTAAATCCTGGAAGTATGATCGGTAAGTGTTTTACATTTTTATATCTACTTTTGTTTTCTTTAAAGTCTTCTGGTTATATATTTTCAAAAGCTTAGGACAAGACAGGGAAATCCATGGCAACTGCCTGGAAGGAAACAAGATTAAAAAAAAAAAAAAAAAGGAAAGGGAAAGGAAAAAAAATCCCACCAGCAACAAAAAGCACCTTAGTGAAATATTACATAAAAAGCATGGATTCATTCCAAAGCTCAAGGCAGCAAAGCAGTTCTTCAGCGCTGGAAAGTCTGGTTACTACTTCACTTTTCTGGGCACTGTTAATTATTGTAACACCAGGACTCGGAGAAGGTGGAGGGGGGGGGGGGGAACGGGGGGTGGTAGAATTAAAAAGGAAAGCTCTCGAAAATATTACCGATTTGTAAAGGAGAAGAGAGTCGGAGATGAGGGCTGTTTTCAAAGGCTTCTTCTCGGAGGGTGGGGGAGGATGGGGGGGTTGCCCGGCGGACGGGGAGGGGGCCCGGTCGGTGCAGCGGGCGGGAGAGGGGCCGGGACCGGGGCCGGGGCTCGGGTGACCCGGGCACCTGCTGGCAGCGCCGGTGCGGAGGGATGGGTGCGGGGGGAGGCAGGGGAAGGTGCGGAGCGACGGTGAGCGCAGAGGGTTAATATTGTAACTAGGGAACAGACGGTTAAGCACAACATCTAGAGCTGTGTAGTGAAAGTCCATCAGAAAGAGTATAATCAATCAAAACTAACCAGGACATCCCTTCATTTTATTCTCCAAGGAGATTGAGGCTGGAGGATTACAGACCAGATTTCACTTTGTTTCTCTTTCCTGACAGTCTTTGCCTGTCTCTCTGCTTTCCCCGAATCCCGTCTAATTGAGAGGTGTAGGCTAATGATCTGAAACTCTTTTATAGCGTTTGGGTCAGTGTGATAAATAATGTGATAAATAATGTAAGATGAAATTAGTAGGCCAGATACTGCTCCTGAAAACTTTACCGAGGCTTAAATATTCCATTACGTGACTTTCATTTATTTTAATTTCTCCGTGTTATTTGCATATTTTTTTTTTCTTCCCCTCTCCGTTGCTGCTCTTTTGGACACACAATAGCTGGTGATCATTGTAATTTCCTAGAATTAGTTACTTCTTTGGAAACGGTCGATAGTCAAATCAATAAAATGGCTTGTAAAACTAGGGAGGTATAGGTTTCAATTTGGGGGGGAGAAGAATCGCTCATTTTCCACTTCTTGTTGACGTGCCCAGCGTCTCTTTTGACTGGGGTTAACTCTGTGTGCTCCATCGGAACAGATGCCGTATAGAGCTGCTCCCTCAAGATCATTTGTTTCCTTGATGGGGGAACATTTCTGAGCAGAACATATTGGTTGCCATAGAGAAAGAAATAAAAGGAAGAACACTAGTCACATTAAGCTATATGTTTGTGCACTGGGCTTTAGATAAAAGGACCCCAGTTCAAGCCAGAGAGAACGGGGCCAGACCAGAGCTTCTTAGCTTCACTAAAACTAGCTTTATTTTGTTTGGGACTTTTTACGGTTGAAACATGTAAGCTAATTTTATTGGCCGTCGTTAATTTTATACGATACGGCTTGCTGAACAAAATAAACTTTCGCCGCGCTTCGTCGGGCTCCAGCCGACCGCCAGGGGGCGACCTTCACACCCCCGACCCCCCAGTCCCGTCCCAGCCCGGACCCCGGAGAAGGCGGGAGAGGGGAGGGAGAAAGAGAGAACCTCAGGTTCTCCCGGTCCCCGGCCCCTACAAGCCCCTCGCTTCCAAGGCACCCCGGCTCGGAGAAAGAGCCCCGAAACTCCCAGGGCAGGCGGGGCGGAAGCCAGAGAGGTGGAGGGAGGGGGAGCGGGGGGAGGAGGCTGCCGGTTCCAAAGGCCGCCCCAAAAGTGTCCCAGTTGGTGCGATGCCTCCAACGGACCCGAGGCCGGCGAGGGAGTGAGAGCAGCTAATTAAATACAGACACGGGCACCACGGCTCGGGGTAACCTGAGGTGTCACGAACGTTTGGTGTGGTTTTTTTTTTTTTCCCCCCATCAGATAAGGCGCTTAAGCCTCTCGAGATGCAATAAAACGACTCGGGGTTTTTTACATCATTTAATATTTAATCCCTGTATTAAACCTGGAAAAGTAGCTTCTTCTTTTTTTTTTCTTTTTCTTTTTCTTTCCTCTTTTCCACGCGTCCCCAAGCCGGCCACCTTCTCCCCCCCCGCCGCGACTTCTGTATCTGAGAGAGCCAGCGGCGGAGCCAGCGCGGGGCTCCCCCCCCGCCTCCCGCCCTCCCTACACCGGCCGCACACCGGGCACAAAGTTGTCACCGTTCGGGACACTCGCAGGCGTTAAACCTAAACCCAACCACATCGACAGCGACCGCAGCTTAGCTCGACACAGCTCGGCTCTCTGTCCCTTCCCAAACACGCGTACTCTCAGTCCCTTACCCCAAGCGTCCGCTTCTCTTCTCCGTTTCCCTCCCTAAGGGCTTGCAAGAGGAGATGGGAGGGAGAAATTATTTTTACTTTTTTTTTTTTTTGGGGGGTATGTGGTATTCTTGCCTAAACACGCTGCTTCTCCCTCCCCTGATTCTGGGCACAAACAGACAAACGTGGCTGCAGCATCCCTTAATGCACCTGCAAGCGGACGTCCCGGGCAACCCCCGGGTGGGCGGAGGGGGGGGAAGGAAGAAAACGGCAGCTCCCAGGGGGGTGTTGAAGCCACTTTGTTCCCCCGCACTGGAGCCCCAGCAGTTTCCGTGTGACTGGGAAAGTTTTATTCCTTGCCTCCGTAAAGGAAAGACCAATTGGAGCCCTGGAAATCACACAGCCCATAAATATGATAGAACCTGGCAAGATTAACTCCCCGCCTAAAAACCTAACACATACACACACACACACACACACACAAAAAAAAAAAAAAAAAAAAAAAAAGGAGACAGAGAGACGAAAAAAAGAGAAAAGTAATAGAGTAGAGAAAACGACCTACAAGCACATACACCTTTTATTTAAAGTGTTCGTGGGTCTTCACTTGGAAAACGGAGTCAAGTCTCCATGTCAATTGACCGTGTGGGAAAACGGTTGAGATATTTACATGAACAAAACTTTCCACCTACTGCATTTGGCGAAATAAGCGCTAGCAATATTCCAGACTAGTAAAACAAATTTCCAGAGCACAATTCTCCTCAGAAACGTGGTCGCTTACTTGAGATTTGCCGTAATTTAGTGAACATTTGCCTCGCTTCTGAAGCGGGCGGGTTTTGGACTCGAAAGAGCCCAGCAAGTTCAGCATCCCGGGTTTGGGATTGAGCGGATTCCCCCCCCCCCCGCTTTCGTCTTCCCCCTCCTCTCTTCCCCAAGCCCTCCAAGTGTAACCCGTGTTGTATTCTGGACAAAACAAGAGTTACAAGCGCAGCTCCTTTGCTCTATATCCGCATAGGTTAGCAGCAGCAGGCTTCGGAGCACCGCAAGAGAACAGAGAACTGATGCTAAAACGAGCAACAAGTTAATTCGGAAAAACTTAACTTTGCTGGCTTCTTTGAAAAAGTCCAGTTCGGCCAGGATTGCCGGGGTTTTGCCTGTAGTGGCTTCCTGATCGTAAGAGTGCTACGGGGAGCAATTTTTTTTTCCCTATCCCCCCCCCCAACCCCCCTTTTTTTCTTTTAATAAATATCTACTTAGTCCGAATGGACGCTTTTGGAAAATGGATGTAGAAGTGGTACTGTGGCAGCGGTAGGAAAAAGAAAGTGAATATTTACAGTATTTAGTATTCATTTACTTATAGAGGTAAATGAGTAGGTATCTACTAATATAACCGTGGAGACCAACTGCCTAATTAGCATTTACAAATTAAAATGTTAAACATAAAGACATATTCCGTATACAGTCTGCTATATGTAAAACACATTCGTGCATAATACAGCAGTCAGCTGAAAACGTGAAGTTGACTGCCTTCCAGATATGTAGCATTCTTGGCTAACGTGATCTGCTCCGGGTTTTTCAAGCTTACCCATACTGTAGTTCATAGTTCTTATGACCACGTTGATAGCTGTGTTAGGGATATTACACTAACCAATCTGGAGAAAATAGGAAAATATACGGATTACTTTTAAAGCCTGGTGATAATAACGATAAACACAATAGGCAGGCAGATCATTTCTCCATACCTTTTATTCTGAAGGCTTCACTTGGAACCTTATTTATTGTTTTGAACATAACAAAGCATTTCGAGTTCTGTAATAAATTAGAAAAATAATACAGAACTGCACATGCAAAACAAGATAGCTTTTAAAATAGAGGTCCTTTCTTTCCCAGCTGCATAATTCTGATATTACCCAACATGTCGTGCTCAGGGTTCACCTCACACGGACTGTAATGAAAGTTGCCAAATGAATGGAACAATCTATCTGTTGACTTGAGCTCAATGTAGACACATTGCATATGATGGAAATCTAATGCTCATACCGACGTTAAAATCAGAGGGATATATAGTTCCAATCCAGCTCCTTGAGCATGTAGATTTTTATTTATAAGAATAATTGTGCATGTAGCGACATAAAAGGGGGATTTACAAGTTGGAATCTTTTAAAAGAGACTGTGAAAACCTTAGCCTCGCTTTTATTAGACATGATATCATTCTGATTTGCGTGCTTGCCATCTCAATAGCATTTCATATGTGAAAAAAAAAAAAAAAGAGAGAAAGATCCATATGCATTACATAGATTTTCTTCTACGCACATAAGGACTGGCAGTCTCATAGTGGATAAGAGGGTGAATAATTGCGATACACCAGAAAACAGTTCGTGCAGTTTGGCAGCTCTGTTTTTTATTATTAGATTTTTTGACATTTGAACTTGTCTATTGTCTGAGGAGCTCAGTGCAGATTGCAGTAGGTCAACCTTAAGGCTGCTCTTTTTGGCATTGCACACAAACATGCACACGCTGTCTGTTCTCCTTGCGTGAGTGCAGCAGCTACAGTTTTACCGTGCATTTCCTCCTCCACCCCCCCCCCCCCCCCCCCCCCCCGAAATGTATTTATATTTATCTAATCCGCTTGGGGTTTTCACGGTCGTGTGGTTAGTTTGTACGTGCGTTCATTTTACACCCGCTCCCCCCTGTCTATGCTGGATACTTTTAAGCACTCAGTCACTTTTACACTTTTACAGCAGTATAATTCCAGCATCACGATGTTTGATAAAAGGGACTTCGGTAGCCCTGGGATTAAATGACATATTTCCCCGCAGCTTCGCTCAACTCCATCATGACTCCTACAGTCAAAAGTTAACACTATTCATCATCTCCTCGCGTTTATTCCTTCCTCCCCTCTCTAAATTCAGTCCCGCCAGCCGACTTCTGAAACCGTTTCTTGCCTCCTGCCAGAGCTGGGGAGGGGAGGGAGGGAGAAAGGTAGGGGAGGGAGGACAGAGGTGGGGACCTGAAAGCCCGGCGGGGAGCCCGCCGCCACCCCCGCCGCCTCGGAGACTTCCCCCGTCCCGCCGGCCCTTCCGCGGCCGCGGAGCGGGGCCGCGGCCGCACCGAGGTCCCGACAAACGCCCCCCTGGGAGGGGAGCTGGGGGAGCGAGAGAACCGCCGCTGGGAAGGAAAAATGCAAAATAGGGATGGATCCCCTCCAGGGTGAGAGGGGGAAGAGGAGAGGGAAAACTGCATCAAGCCCGGGTAGGAGAGTCAGTTTGCACTGGGAAAATCCAGAGACTTGCATCTAAATAACTTTTCTCTTGAGTGATTTGCGCCTTTTGCTTTCTTCTCTCGTTTGGTTGGTGCTGTTTTAACTTGAGACTCTTCCCTTGTCCTGCCTGGGTGCAAGGACTCAGGCGGAACAACAGCCGATCTCTTCTTCTGGCAGTCTTTCCTTTAAATATGTAGTACAGCCGTATATAAGTATACGTATACTTAGGTACACGTACACCCAGACATGCACAGACGCGTGTATGTCTAGATTTGTTCCACTCTTCCCTTCACTCCCCCCCTTGCTTCTTTAACAAGCGCCTGATAACGCGTTTAAGTCTTGTTATTTGAATTCTCAGATCAGCATGCAGAAATGTAATTGCATCGTTTTTCATCAGGAAAGAAAAGAAGGAGGGAGGGGGGGAACACCCCACCCCCCCGACATCCAGTGCTCTGTAATCGCTGAGTCACTCTATCGGGGGTCAGTGGGTAAACACGAAGGAGAGACCAGCATCTTATTGAAAACCCGGACGCAAACCGCATCCCTCTTCATCTTCAGCCTGGAGATCCCTTCCCTCCTCCTTCCTCCGGATTTATTAAACTGGACTTGCAATAAAGTGGCCCAACTGCGGCCAGAGCCCTCTTTTGGGGCTGGAAAGCCTCCTCGGGCGCAGTGGGACCCACTTTATCGCGGCGGTGGGGGGAAAGAAAAGGAACATTAAACTGCCGTTTAGGTTGCTGGCGATGGGCGTCGTTTTCGGGAGAAAGGGGGGAGGAGGAAAGGGGGAAACACCGGCCAGTTCACCTAGGGATTTAAAGAAAAGGACAGCTTTCTTTGGGGCTGGGCTCTGATCTGGGCATGTTTATTCCTGTTTAAACGCTATTGTTCCTGCCAGCCTTTGACACAAACAGAAGGGGCGGGGGTGGTGGGGGTAGTGGTGGAGTCGGGGCGGGGGGGCTAGAACAAAGCTTCTCAAACCCAAGCAACCTCCAAAGGCGGAGGAATACTTTCTTTTCTTCTCTTAAAAATGTATGCGACAAGACTTTGTTTGAGGTTGTTTTCCGGGTCCCCCCCTACTTCTCCTGTGAGCTGAGTGGAGTGCCTGGCTGTGATTCACTTACCAGGGCCCGTTTAAAGAGGTATATGTCCCCTCCCAGGTGGGTGCCAGGGAGCCTCACAGGGACAGCCTCTTGGGCCCCTGGGCTGCTGGTGGCTTGGAGGAGCAGACTTGAAATCGGTTTACGGCAAGGCCTGCAGTGGGAAACAAAGAGGCAGAAATGTTGGGAGCCCAAGGAGAGCCTGAAATACAGAGAGGCATTGAGCCTCCCAGAGATGCTTCAGCTTCTCAGTGGGGGACAGAGTGGGATCCTTTTTGGGCTGGCTCTGTGCAGCTGAGGGCTGGACTGTACAACCCACACTGAATCAGAGGCATTGTGTGCAAATGAATAAGCGCGCATTGTTTTGAGATGCTGCTATTGTATTTGGGGTTGGAGGGAGGAGGGGGTTGTATTTCGTATGTGTGCATGTGAGTGGGTCTGTGTGCTTTCGAAAGGTGAGTGCAGATTGCAATAGTTGCTGCTCTGTTTTTGTTTGTCAAACAGGGCCCTTCTCTTGGGAGAGGGGCATGTGGCGGATCCCAGCCCAGGATTACATTAATCAAAGCATTATTTCCCCAGGGATGCACAGCACAAATGATAGTAAATCCTAATAAAATTGGATCGCTGAGAAATTGAACGCTTAGAGTAATCTGCTCTGCCTGATAAAAACTTCAAATTTATAAGATATTATGCATCCCCACTCCCAAACACCTTAGGTATCATCGCTATGTGTGTGTGTATTATACATCTATCTGTAGGAGAGAAATCGCTGCTCAGTTTAACAGGCCCACCACTACTGAATATATACATATACATAGATATAAGTGTGTGTGCACGTGCGCGCATGTATTGCACACACACGTGCAGAGTCATAAAACAAAATAAAATCTATATGCACATAACAATCATGATTATGGTTAATATTTTAAGGTCTTTGCATATACTACCTTTGCTGTAGCAGGTGTGGTACGAGGCTGGGACGAGGCCATACATGGTTGTATACCAGCGCTGTAATCTTGCCTGGGGACTCTATTTTCTCTTGTTTTTTGCTGATGTTCACCATGGACCTCCATGACGGCACCTGCGATCTCAGCCCCACTAAGAGTGGCTTTCCTTTTTAAAGCTGAGACCGCGGCGGTGGTAGGGAAATAAAAATGAAAAGTAAAATACATAGACGTGAGCATTTGAAGCTGAGTTTAGAAAGCCTTTGGGAGCATAAGCTTCAGAAGGAAACTGCCTTGGACCAGCATGAGCATAGTTGAAAGAAGGGAAGTTGTTCCCAGGCCAGTTATTTTGCCTCAGACATGCAGAATGCTGCACCCACAGCCCCTCTGCGTGGGGCCAGGCCACTACCACCCCAGCCCCAGGGTAGCTGCTGGCCACTCACTGGCTTCAGACCCTCAGTCTCAGCTACTTCCTCTCTGCAGAAGGAAAGTTTGTTTATAATTGCAGCCGTAGGACATAAAACACACAGGCTCAAAGAGACCCACTGTCCAGCAGGAAGAAAAAAAAAATTTAAAAATTGCTTTCTTCCCCCCTCCTCCCCCGAAAAGACTGCTGCGCTTCCAAATGTGAAAGGGGCAAGAGGCATTTCCACTCACCCAGCTGAAACTCTTTGAAAGGCTGCGAGTTTTTCCCCCGCAGATATAAATGCCGATCATTCTTGCTACCCCCGCCCTCTGGGGAGCTCGTCCGGCCGTGGGACCCCCGTTCCACCCCCTTCCCCTCCGCACGAGACCCGGTTCCGCCGAGGCCCCCCACTCGTGATCGTGACCGGCCCTGACCACTGCCCTGCGGCGGACGCGTCCCATGCGCCTCCTCCCTGCCCCCCCCTTTTTTTTTTTTTTTTCCTGGCATCTCTAGGCAGACCGAAGGCGGTTTATTCCTTCCCCTAACGTGGGGCTTTCCTGCCTCGTCCCGGTCCTGGGGGCTTGCGGGCAAAGGCGGGGGGGGGGGGGGGGGGGGGCCTCGGTTCCGCAGCGTTCCGCTGGAGGTGGGGGGCACCCTGCCCTGCCAGTAGCTGCCCCTCTGCGTGCGGGCAGAGAGAGAGGGGGGAGTGAGCCCGCTTCCAGCCTCGAAATGACCCAGCCCCCTGCTCCAGCATCCTCTCCCGTTTGGGCTAACTCCATTTCAGGAGCTCCGTCTCCCCCCACCCCCTTCTTCCCAGCCTTCCTCCTTCCTCCTCCTCCTCGCCTCACCGTCACTCTCAAACATCGCCCCCCCCCCCCCCCCCCCCCCCCGCCCGCTTTCCCCTTCCCCCCGCCGCCCCAAACTCCCTCCTCAGGACCGTGGGATGCTGGTGAGCTCTGATGAGAGTTGCCGGTCTCCATTTCCAAGCGGGGAGCCGCCGGGAGCGGTGAGGTAGCCCGGGAGTGCGGGGGGGGGGGGGGGGGGGGGGAGTTGCGGGGGGGGCTGTGCGGGCCGGGGGGAGCAGCGCGGAGGAGGGGAGGGGGCCTAGAGAGGTGATGAATGAAGGAGGGGGGGAGGAGGCGGCCCCGCACCCGCGCACCCTCTTCCTCTGCACTTCCCCCCCTCCTCCCATTTGGAGCACCCCTCGCTCCCGGGAAGGGGCAGCCCCAGGGCCCCTCCTGCTCCTGCCAGCCCCCGACACGGGGCAGCGGAAGCTCCGCGCCCTTCCGCACCCTAGGGCGGGCGGGCAGGCAGCGCTGCCCTGCGGTCCCCGACGGGGCTCCCGCCGCACCCCGCACAACTCTCCTCGGCCTCCCCTGCGGGGCGTGAGGGTGGGGACCCACTCACTCCCACACTGACGGTGCCTTTTTTTCCTCTATCCCACGCTCCCTTTTCCAAAAAAAAAAATCAGAACTCCAAGCCCAACCAAACCACACTCCCCAAAAAACCCCCAACCCGCCCCATTTACATACCGTTTGGCACCCTCGCTCGGTATTTCCCTCTCTCCCACTCTTTTTTATCCCCCTTCCACCCCCGCTCAGACCGATCCTGCTTCCCCTACCCCCACCTCCCGCATCCCGGGTGCAACCGGATGACAAAAATCAAAGCTGGTTCCAATTTACCCCAGTTGTCTTCCTTTGAACACTCATAAGGTAGGTATGGTGGGATACTGCGCTCCCACTCCCCATGTGTTCAGCAAGGTGCCTTCCTTCCCACCCCACCCTCCCCTCCCGGCTTTCTCTTCCTTAATTGGCTCTATCTTGATGTGCACTTGTTTTGTTTAGCCTATTTTACCATTGCGGACGAGATAGACAGAAAAAGGAGCGTTTGACTTGGTATGTCTCTCTGATTTTTTTTTTTCTTCCCCCCCCAACGTTAATTTGCATTTGAGGTCTAATTCATATTTCAAAATTCTGGCGTTTGAGGACTGTATAGGAACGGGGCATTCATTTCTGTTTGCGAGGAGGAGATTCTCCTGTATTTGCTCTTCTCCATATAATTTCACAGTGTTCACAAGTGACAGGGATTTGCATCAGTTATTTTGCTTTTTTAAAAAAAGAGTTGGATCAAATTTAAAGAAAAAAAATCTTATTTTTTAAATTACAAAGGGAGCACTAGCAGACATTAAAAAAGGGACATACATTATTAACAATGTTGCAGACTTAAACTTTAAGGCACAAACTCTATACTCATATAAGTGTATTAATTGACATTCCTTGGAGGTGAATTTCTAGTTCCTGAACATCTAATTTTGACGACAGTCAGAAAAAGTCAACTATACAAAACCTGAGACCTCTTTGTATTGCTTATATCTATTTACAGGTGACTTTACTACTGTTTGCTACTCTTGCTCCAGTGCTTTGTAAATATTTCACTCCAGAAAGGCATTTGATAGGATTAGATGCTGCTTTATTCATTAAAAATTTTCAGTCTGTCCAGGTACACTTTCCATTCACATATCTGGAAACAGTTATGTGGACTTTATGGAAAGATTATAAAAGATATGTGGTCATATAAAAAGATTCTGGTTTATACCCATAGTTCTCTCAGTTCTTTGGATGTGATGAAGAATCTGTCTACGTTTAGGCCTTTATAGGTCCTTTAAGGACTTTCTTCACATATTTTATCCGTATCTATCAAATGAATTTTATTTATATATATAACGATTACATGAATGGCATATGTTGCATAATACGCATATGAGGCATTTCAAGTATTTCTACATGCACACAAATTTATTTTTCACAAATGTATATGTGTACGTACGTGTGTGTTTATACACGTGTGTGATAAAACACATGCTGAAAGAGAAAACTACCCAAAATGAAAAACGTTCATAAGGGAAAAGCTGTTAAGGTAGTTCACTGGGAGTTCGCATCTGGTGCCTTGCAAGAGTCACTTAAGTTACAGACTTTACTGTAAATATCTACATACGTACCCATCTCGGCATAAAAACATTTGTGCGTATATTTGTCCTCGTAGAACTAACTAAACAGGGCTATGAATTATGCCTAAAAGATGCCACTGAGATAAAAAACTTATAAAATAGTAATGGAATATGGAATTTTATATAATGCTAACAACTTTAGCATGATTCTTGGCATAAGCAATTTAGTGCAATTTCATTTGTCTGAACCAGAATGATATTACAAAGTGAATTAATAGAACATTAGTACTGAGAAAAAACCCCACTCTTCTTCCTTTGAAATATGAAGTGCCACTAACTTGAGATGAAACCTGAAAGTCAGTGAATAATATATGGGAAATATTAATATTTTAAATGTATCATATTTAAAATTGCTGTGAGCTTAAACAAGGTTTCATATCAAGAAAAAACAAGTAATTCATTTTAGGTTCCAATTTTATATGCAACATTTTACAAATGAAGCAATACACTAAAGAACTGAAGTCAGGTATGTAAGCATATTTTGTTATTTTGCACATGAAATACGATCATTATGGAATATGAATTTAATTTAAGAAATGATAAAAAAGAACATTTATTTTATTTTTCTACTGTGCTGCAAGGAAAACATTTTAAAGTAGCTGATTAATGAGATGAAATGAACTGGTACAGCCCATAATACCTGCATGGGCTTTCATACTTCGCGAAACCGCACCACAACGGGACCTTTATAAAAGGTATGAAGTCAAGTAATCCAATCGCATTTTAAATTTAGAGTGGGAGTTGATACAATTCAGCTTGGTGTTGTAAAAGAGCGAGCCCTCTGGCACTTGGCATTACATTATTTAAAAATTACTCCTGCGAGGAAAGGCAGTAGGGAGAGTGTAGCAGGGCTGAATCCCACCACGAAAGCCCAGGGGCAAACTGCGGTGCCACTGCCTGCCTTGTCATTGGTTTTTGCTGGGAGAGAGTGTAGCCCTCGGTCCTCTCCTTAGGACAAAGTTGATTGACTCCAGTGTTTCACTGCCCTGCTCCAATGAGCAGGTACAGCTCAGCCTCTGAAAGCCAAACCCTGTGCTCTTCAAGGTGGGCCAAATCCCACTTCTCCCATTCCTTGAAACCACCTGGAGTTTAGTCTCGTTGGGATGAGGAAGATCTGGCCCTTAGCCTGCTTCTCGGTATGTCTCCATAGGACCTGAATATCAACAGGGGGATTATTTTTGCATTCATTTGATGTGGATGGAGTTAGGTCTGAGGGGCACTTTGAACTTGCCCTTGCGCCTGAACCATCTAAGGGTTAGAACCTACTCACTTTGGCTCTGGTGAACCAGGCCGGCGATAATTGCAGTCGCTGCATATGACACATAGGGTACATATGACTGGGCGTTTTGAACAGTTGGGGGGAAAAAACGTGTCTTCGCACCAAAGGAAAGGGGCCGGATGCGTACGAGCTTAGTGAAGAGGGCAGTTGCACGTTCTGGGAAAGTCTCAGACTGTCACGAGGACTGTAAGCGCTTCGGAACTGTCTTGTTGAAGGACAGCAAAAGTCTGGTTAGTCCATAACCTGGTTGCCACCCGGAGCTAGCTGCAGGTGCCACAGATGAAGGCAGGTTGTGGGTGGTGGGGAGGGGACACGCTTGTCACCTGCCACACTGCAGATCTCTTTCTCTTCTACACTTTTGCCCAAAGCCCTGGGTCATTTGCTCTGTTTCCTCAATTATCTCCCATTAATTTCAGTAGCTCGTGTTTTCATTACAAATGGTCAGTGCCCTTCAGCTGCAGGTATTTCAAATTTGAAATAACTATGATGGGGGAAAAAATGCTTTTCTTTTCCAAACAGTTTTACCATTTTATCACAATTTGTATAAATATATATTTCTTTGCTGTGAAATAACCTTTCTTTGCACATTTATACCCGCATGCGCGATGTTAACTCATAGCAGAAGCAACATTTTAAAACACTGTGTCATGCTTGTACGATAATTATTAATCTTGTCAGAATAAAAAGTGTACTAAAAGTACTCCATACAAAAGTTTATGCCTTAATATTTTTGAATTTTTTTTTTTTAAAGTAATCAGAAATATCATAACAGACGGAGAAACTATGCGGTATATAGCACACAGTAAAAGTGTATGACTCCTACAGGACTATTTAGAAATATACAAAGATTATTTTTTCTCCTTTTGGTTATCAGAGTACTCAATGAAAAGGTATGTTTTTATTTTTATTCCTGCTTGTGTCTTGCAGTTCTATGAAGACGACATGAAACTACAGATTCCAGATTTTAGTAGCTATAAATGATATAAAAACCAGGAGATGTTCATGATACGTATCTGGAGGGATAAATACACAATAATCATGCAAACTGATAGCAGAAAGAATAACTATTTGACAGTGAAACCAACCCTAAATAAAAAAAAGAGTAATATTGTTCTCCTGAGAAATACTACATGTAAAATGATACAACAAAAAGATACTTTTGAAACTCTCTCTGTTTAGATCTTTTCCAGTTGAATGTTCATTTTTTGATGTTTTGTGACTATTGAAATTCGGTTAGTGAACAAATTAGTCAAAACTTTTCTGTCTTGATTTTCATGTCCCTTACCTACAAATCTAAACTCATAACCTGTAGCAACCCCACTTCACGTTAGGAAGGTGGTTTTGCTGTTTGTTGCTTGGGCTTTGCTTAAGACTCGATTTTACGTCTCTGACTTGTGTTGGGGCATGTGAGCAGTGTTTGTAGGATGACATACTCATTTTGCACAGGAGGGCCAGCTTTTTCGTACTGAGGGTTCATACAGGTGTAGGAAAGTGGTGCTGCAGGAAAAGGACTATTTTTCAGGGGCACTAGGCATTTACCCCTTCATTTGACTTCAGTGGGAACTGTAAAAGCTCGTTATTTTTTTAAAAAAAACATTAGCTACTTTTCTTTAGAAAGTCAAACATGGACATTGAAATCTGACTTCTGGCACCTCTGGCTGAAAAAAAGTATAAAATGCTATTGCTGGAAATTTCTGGTTTTATCTTTTTATAGGTTTAATATCAGCCCTATGGATTTAAAGCACAAACCTACCTTTCCCCATGTGATAGATGTTTGCTTTGCCTGTTCCTTCAGAGAACCGATTAAACTGCTGCCACTCTGAAAAAATCGGACATCAATAATAGATATTATTGTTCATTACTCAATTAAGAAAATAAGTCTGGAATCTGCACAGGGTGAATTACAATTTTTAATGCCCGTGTTATGACTTTCTGAAATTAGGGTCTTAGTACTGAACTCTTTCAGCTATTTCTTACCATCAGGAAAGAGTAGGATGCATATTTTAAAGACCTGTTAGAGGGATGCTGAAAGCTAAGGAAAATATAGCAAATGTTTGGAAGAGCAGTCAATGGCTGGGGAGAAGAGGGTATGCTGTAGAAGCCTCTATGCTGGTGAACCCTGTAGCATGTTGCTTGCATCTGGGGTTATGGGCTCCTCTTCAGTACAGGAGAAGCAGGAGAACCAAAAGTCAGGATCGGTCATTGGCCCTAAGTCCCCTCAGTGCAGCACCACCAAGATTTGGGATCAGTTTTGGCCGGATAATGTCGAGCTGAAATTGGAAAGGGGCCCGATCCAAAGCTCTGTGCACCCTCAGTGCCCATTTTTGGGAGATAATTTCTTTGTCTGCAAGTGGTGGGTGAAACCATGACCCCTCCTTCCAGCAAAACCAGGGGCAAGCTGACCCCACGGCCCCTGGCAGGAGCTGTGGTTCCAGGGGAGAGAGTGTTGCCCCTCTTTGTTGTGCCGAATCCGTAAGGACAGGGCTCCCCTCCGCATCCCGGCCCCAACTTCGCTCTTTGCTTTCATGTCTAACTCTGCTGCTGGCTTTATATTTTATTTTAAAACCTGTCTTCATCTAGAAGCGATTGGGCTGTGCTCAGCACCGACTGTCTTGATAGGTTCGAAATTCCTGGGAAACCTCAATACTGGCATTTTATAAACACACTAAACAAAGCACGCTGGAATATTAATGGGTAAAACACATTTTAAAGGGGCACCATCACTTCGTAATTTTGTCTTTTAAAATACTTTGGCTAGGGGAGGCTTGGGGGAGTTGCAGCAAAGCCACAAGTGTTCTTCCCAATTTAAAGCTTCTGCTTTTTAATTATTTCTTTTTTTTTTTTTTTTTTTTTTTTTTTTTTTTGCCACTGTGAAAGATCCCTGAAGACAATGGGGGCTGTGACACTGAGGAACAGGTTATCCTCTCTGCCCAGGGAGTACCATAAAAAGCACAAAATGGACACACAGAATAAAATACACCCCTCTCCCCAGTTTCTCTGTTTTCTGGTGTTTATAGTAGCTACATTACATCAGCAGCGGGTAAAAAGAAAGAAAGAAAAAAACCAGGCGGAAATATGGTCCCTAAACTGACAGAGCCTCTTTAAATTTGCTTGAAGAACCATCTCAGGAGAAAAAAAAAAGAAAAAGAAGACATACTATGCTGTTCTGGATTTTATTTGTTTAAATGCAAATTTATGGAGCTGGCCACACACCAAAAATTGGAGAGTTTGGTACTGCAGTTGCTTTGCTGTATTTTTCAGCATTGTAATGGGCTACAGGGAGACAAAGGAGAATATGAATATATGGCAGTTGATGTTTAGATTTGGGTGACATTTTTGCTTGTTGTAACTGTCATTTTTAAAAATCCATTTTTCTTCTATCATCCTATCGACTCACAGCAGACGTTGATACAGAAAAGCTGGAATTATTTAATAACCAGAATTAGGAGGGATTTTTGTATGATATTTCTCATTACCGACCTCTCAACTGATGAGGAGTCCTGAGGTCTGGGCTAAACTCACCCATGGGGTAGAATGGGTTGTTAAAGAGCAAGATGATAGCTGGACCAATTCCTCACCCCCCCAAAAACCAGTTTCTTCAGAGAGCGGTGGAAAGCAACCCCTTTCGTAGAGCTTCGAAAAGCAAGCTCAAGCATGACACTACTATCACATTTTTCATGGTATTTTTTTTCAGGAGCCTGCCCCCGATTTTAGTCCAAAGGAGCTGCTTTTGGGAATTGCATGTCCAGCTCCGACGTTTGCCTGCTGAGGAAGAGGTATGCCCTTTGTCCCTCACCTGCAGATGGCTTGGATGCTTTTACTTTTCTGAGGCGAGCACTTCCCAGTGGGCTGCATTCAGAAAGTGTTTTTCATAGCATTAGTACAGAAGCAAGTTACAAAGGAATATTAATCTAATACATTCCAAAATTCAAATATGTGTGATTAATAAGCATTATTATCTATAAATAAGGCTCTAATGATACTTTGGCAGTGTTGTAAACACAAGAATCAGAAGCAATTATTGTGATTATTGTTCTGCAAGTACTTTCCATGAATACCAAATGGATATTACTGTCCAGCTCCTTGGCACATAGAAATCCTGTAAAGAAACAGTTGTCAGTCAGTAAGGTCTGGTCGGCTGCTGTTAACTACGTGCGTCTAAAATGCAGTGTACCTAAAGACAAAGACTGCAAGTTATTGAAAGCACGACGTTTGTTGATTTCAAGAAGTCTTCTTTGTCTTTTTCAACCTCCCAAATGATGTTAAATAAAGCCTATGAGAAAGTTTTCACATCCTGTGAGATGCACTGTTTGTGTGATGGCTGTGATTAAAAATGGAAATGAATTCCCTGCCAAGAAAGCTGCCCTTCTTCCTGTGAAACCTACAAAGGTGAGAACGTTCCAGCTGAAAGGTGGTGTGAAAATAATGACAAGGACCCCCCCCAGCCGTTAGAGGTAACCCACAGCTAGTTTTCAAAGATGTGGGATGAAAAGGGTGTTCATCCCTGTCACGTTTACCTCTCCCCAGTTTGTGCAGGTCCCGTAGACTCGAGTCACGGTGGTGGACGGGTCCCACTCGCTGTGACAGCCCCACTCGCCTTCCTTTGGCGATCTCACCTCCCTCACCAAACCTCACCACTTTAGATGGCGCCAGCCAACAGCAGCATTTTGTGGTGGGTGTCATGTTGTTCTTCAGATGCCAGGGTGTCATTGCGAGCGGGAACAGTGTGGGTCTGACTCTCCAAATCTGCAGAAAGAAGAAGAAAAAAATAAAGAAAAAACCCAAACCCCAAACAGTAAGGTTTACTTTCCAAATGTGTTCAATTCTTCTCTCCTCTCCTTGATATTTGGGGCGTGCAGCACCCTATACCATGTGGTTTAACATTTTGTTCTCTATTTGTAGGTCAACATTTCCATGATTAAACTTCATCCTTTATTCAGCCTGTTCTGGCTAGGCTTTGCAGCACATGTGATATAAGCTGTTTTCACAGCTAGTAGGCCAAATCTTACTCTGGATAAGGGAGCCAAACATATGTGACTGAGTCAGACACTTAAATCAGCTCCCTGGTAAATGGGAGATAACTCCAGGTGCAGTGTTGAACACTGAGAACAAAAAAAGTGGAAAGGGTGGCCAGCGTTCCTCTGTGTGGGAAAGGAGACATCCCATACACACAGACAGTGAAATCATAGCCCTGCCCAAATTTCACTCCCCCACGTTTGCCTGAGGGTACAGAGGCCTCATCACCAAAGTCGCTGGGAATCTTTCCGCTGGGAATCTTTCCACTGGCTTTGGTGGGCTGAGGATCAGGACAGCCTGGGGCAGACTCAGCTGCAGCTGGGCACGAGATGGGCTTGCGCGGGAGGGGGACGAGGTTGGAGGAAGCAAGGCCCTTCTTGGGAGAACCCACCTTGCACTCACAGCGTGCGTGAGGCGGTTGCTGAGGGGACATGGAGCACCCTGCCTATGGCACCGTGTTTCTTTCACTCGCTCTCTCTTCATCGCCCTTGCCTATCTGACTCATTTACTTACTGGTTGAGGCTGGTAACTCTTCTTTCACTCGATGGCAGAAATTACTACCATGAGGTTGGACTGGGCGGCCTCTCCTCATTTCCAGGATGATTCCTGGAAATGCCCGGGATGAGCCTTACCCAACCCGGTAATCCTTGGTGCAGAGGATTTGTGTTAAAGGACTCTTTTCCTGACTCTGTGGCTGGCAGCCCTCCTCCTTCTGTCCTCTGTTGCCCGATAGCTCCAGTAAGTACAGGGAAGCTTACAGGGCTTGTTACATGCAAACAGAAGAGCTAGATGAGCAGGAGGGTGTCAGATATGATCCTGTGTCATTGCTGTGTGATATTCCTACTTTCACCAAGGCTAGACTGATCCTGGCTGTTTGGCTGCTACGCAGCAAGCCCCAGGGTTGACCAGAGCGAATACCAAAGGACAGCTCCTGCAGCAAGTCCAGGGAGGACATATTTTCCTCAGATGGGCAAGGCTGTACCCAAAATGTTGCAAAGAGAGGCCCGAGCTTCAGCTATTATTTGGGGATGAACTGTGGGATCACAGAATGGAGCAGGCCATTAACTGTTTCCCAAAGGAATATGCCCTTCCAGAGTTCCACTTGGGCTAACTCCCTCAGCTAAAGGAAATACTGGAAATGTAGATAGCTGGACTTTCAGTAACTTTTGCTTTTATTTATTTTTTTTTTTGTGGCACCCATCCTTTAGCTCTTGTTCATTTGCTTTATTTTTTTCAATGGCATTTTTCATTTAGAAAAAAAAGTAGTCTGCCAAAAAGTAAATCTGCTTGCTAGATCTTCAGTGGGTAAGCTCAAATAATAAATACTGTGGCTGGGTGAGCATTGCGTTACCCACTGTTTAGAAAGCCCTGTCCTGACAACACACACGGTGGCACATAGGACGAAGTGAGTGCACTATTCCGAGGTTTTGAGGACCTACCTCAGGTTGGTTGGGCAGATCCCTGCGCATGCACGTGGGCTTCTGATTGACTTCCCTGCCATTGCATCGGGAAGAAAAGCCTGCTGGCTGCAAGAAGAAAGTTGCTGAGAACTTAATACAGAGCAGGCGCTTGTCATGTGGTTAGAGCATGCTGTCTTGAAGCGAAGCACAGAAGTAGATGATCTGGTGTGGTGTGCCTGGGTCATGAAACAGTGCAAGCCAGAGGGAGGATGAATTGCACACTCTTAGAAAATGACAGGGAGAATACCACTATTCTGCCCTTACTGGGGTGGCTGTTAGTCAAGAATATGCTGGAATAAATCCATATGTGCTTCAAAGACACACGGTGTCAAATTAGTGGAAAGGAGAGAGGAATTCAGGCCAGCAAGATCTGCAGATAGGGTCAAGTGGCCTCCGTGTCCCTGGATCTGCCTTTTGGAAACACAGGCTGCACTTTGGTTTCACTTTTAAAAGCGTGAGCCAAATCGTGTTTACAGAACGCGAGAGGAGCGGAAGAAGATGGGCAAATCCTGTGATCGGGGTGTGAGAGGATCACACCATAGTACGGTGACGTGAAGTTGAGGAAAAGCAAATTAGTCTTTTTCTCTGCGGTTATTTAGACAAAAGAATTTAACTCATCATTTTCATATGCTTAAATAACAATCTCCTTCTTCCATGGTATAAGAGATCTCACGATCACACAGGAATGAATTAAGACTGTGGTACCAGATGCAATTTCAAGTTAATGAAGAGACAGTTTATTTTGTGTTATCTTTTCCGTTGTTTCTGATGGTCTTTTTTGGGGGTTAATATTACTGTAAGTAAATACATTTGTCTTTTGTTTCATTTTCCCCTTGTGACCTATTTCATTTAATTAGAAGGAAATGTATAATAGGAAATGAGTAGCATCACACTGGGCTCCATCCAAAGCCTGTGAAATCATCAGGAATCTTTCCTGGGCTTGTCACGAGCACCGGATCTGGCCCAGCAGAAAAGAAGGGCTATTTCCACCTTATCTGGAAGACTGTGAGCTGCCAGCGTAAAAATATTACAGTCCTCCTTTTAAGATCTGGCCCAGATACCAGGAAAAGATTTTGCTACTGCATATGCCTCTCTGTGCCACATGTTTCACATCTGTGGCAGCACGCTAAAGGATAAAGGTTCCTAAAAACCTTAACTCTGACTATACATGTAAAAAGAAGATACAATTTAAGGAAAAGATAAAAGATATTGATGGAAGTACAGGAGATGCTCTTTAACATGCATATTATTGACTCAATAGATTGTTACGGCTTCAGAGCTATTAAGGTCTGCTGTGTCAATGTGTACTTAGGGACTGTTTAATATGCAGATGGTTGACATGACAGACCGAAGCCATTACAGTCTATCATGTCAGGGGGGATACATGAATACGCACTTTGCCAACATTGTAAAAACTCCCTTTAAAATACAGTTGCTGTGCATACTTAGCTGCTTTTAAAAATAATTTAATAGGTTTGCTTCTTTGGATGCCCAGAAACTACAGAGTCTGGATTTATCAGCAACAAAATTTATTTCCAAATTAAGCCATTTTCCATGTGGAATGTGCAGTCAGGAGGACAGGGTGTAATCTCAGATACGCAGCTCCTATCAAATCTTGTAAAATTAGCTACTGCACTTGTGCGTGTGTAGAAGAGATCAGAATCTATCTGTCGGCATGTGTCTTTTTGAAGAATATAGTTTTGTCTTTTTGAGGGGTAAGGGAGAATGTCGTCTCTTTTTTTCATTCAAATAATCTTCAGTAGCAATTAAATAGCTTATGCTACCTAAGAGATCAGTTATTACAAGATAAGCAGCATGACAGTTTGGAAAAACTGAATAAGTCTTTGATTATTTACTAAGTTTTGATATCTGCTATTTGCCTCAAAATGCTAAAAAGTGAAGTATAAGATACAAACATGAAAGGCTCATTTGATCATCACAAGGAAAGGAATCAGTAGTTTTGCTTTTTTTCCCCTCAACAACTTATTTTTTATTAAAATAGCAAAGCCAGTGTTGTGTTTAATAAGATATATTTTTTCATTTGAATATCAAATGGAAAAATACAATTAAAATATTTCTGCTTTTACATTAGTTGTAAGCTATATTTCAACAACGCATATATCTAAGAAGCTCAGCATACACATTTGGTATACATTAGATGCTTCTAACAGATGCCCAGACCTCTTCCCCTGATTTTTAATGTTCTTTTTTATGGCAGTGATCCAGGGACATTTTAATTTGCAAGCCTGTGAACTTGGGAAATAATACTTGTAGTGGGGCATTACATCTAGTCCATTCCCTCTAAGTTTATTGTCATATGTCACCTAGCTCTGATTTTAGGTGATTTGCTGGACTGAGGAACACCCTGCAACTCCAGCACAAAATTCACAGAGAAAAAGCACTCTGCCTTGCAAATAATAGTAACTGTGCAACATTATAAAGGCCTTTCCTCTTATCTGTGGGACAGCTGGGGGGCAAATGTGATGGCTGATTTTCTGATGCTTTCTTTTAGCACCCGGTGTCAACAGGGAGACGATTGGGGCGGTTGGGATGTGGTGACAATGGGTAGGGCAAGTGCCAGGAGTGTGGAGAAGACATTTCCCATAGCCCATTGTCACAACGTGTTCCTGAGTCTTCTGTGAGATTTTTGTAGTGACATGGGAAAGCCAGGAGAAGCTTTTTTTTTTTTTTTTTTTTTTTTTTTTTTTTTTTTTTTGTGGAAAAAGGGGTTCAGGAAACATCTGGGAGGTGGCTGCTTCTTACAGCTAAATGAGTTCCCCCGTACTCCTGGAGAGTTCCCTAATTGGTGATGCCTCTCCCTGTGCTGAGCTACCTCTGCAACAAGGAAGGAGCAGGGAGCAGGAGCCTGAGCCACAGGAGAATCTATCGTAGCCTCAAACAGCATCAGTGCCAGTGGAAAAGGTGCACGTTTCTTCCTCCCGATCCCTGGCAAGGTGGGCGCATTCCTGTGGTCGCCCCTTGCCCATGGGTGGTGACCACGGCTGCAGGATCAGCAGCTCCCATGCTCCTTCCTGCTCCGCCTGTGGCTCCCTGGGGTGGCCAGGGTGGGGGGCACCTCTGACTCTTCAGGATTCTTCCATGAGGCAGCCAGGGGACCTCTCTATGTACCCACGTGCATTGTAGCATCAGCTGCAACAGGCACGTGTGAGGGTGTGATGTGGGGTGGTGCGTTACCTGGTGCTAATCAATAAAGTGAAAATGTAGCTTTTTCGACAGCACTTCTAATTTTGCCTATTGCAATGGTGTGCCATTTCTTTGAATGCAGTATGCTTCTGTGCCCCATTAAAGCATGGCTGGCATAGCTTTCAACTATTCACAAATGCTGAGATGTTGAAAAATGTAACATTTACAAAAGATACATCTGGTGTATATTTACAAGTCTCAGGAATCATTTAAATAGTGCCTGTGCCATCACCATATTAGGAGAAAAGTTAGTCCCAGCCCCATATGTGAAATCAGTAGTCGAATGTTTGCTGGATGAAATTCCACTGATATGGTATAGTATTTTGGGGTATTAAACGTGACCATACCATACTGGGTGTAATGCCCAAGTGAGAAAAGTACACACCAGCATAAAGTGTGACGACTGCCTGTGTGCACCTGCTTCAAACTATGTGATCAGTAGAGGATTATGGACTTGGAGTGACAAAATACTTGATTTTATTTCCTTTTCTATTGAAGAAGAATCTTCGGTTTCTCATTGTGAGATGTCATCATATTTTTTCCTACTCTTCAATCACAATTGTAAGACCTAACTAGGAATTGAAGAAATCACATAATACGTTGTGGACAAAAGAAGTGTTTGCCTCCTCCTGCCAGTACAACACCACTTAAGTTACATTTGAAAACTATTTTTTAATTAATGGGATGGGTTATGTTTTCACCACACTAAGGCAGGAAATTCAAGGTAAACCAGATACTCCTTTTCTCAGTCATGCAGACATAAATTAAGCATGTAGCATGAGACTTAATTTCAATTTCTAGGTCTGTAATTGAATCTAGCTCAATGTAAACTTTTTTTTTCTGCACCATCACGTTGATATCTGGATGTTAGTGACATTATTTAAAGCAACAAATCAACCTATAGGACTGTGTTCAGCTATACTTTTTTATGTCATTTGACAGTAAATGGAATAAAAAAATGTTACTTTTCTCCAGGGGCAGATTTGTTAAAGGGTTTTCATCTTTCGTCAAGATATTTAATCTTGGAATGTTACAAAAAAAATGCACAGTTTGTACAAGTGCAGATTTCTGCATGCACGGTTTGCCTGATTGCTAATTTGGATGAACACGCTTAGGCTTAACACAGGCGAATGAGAGAGGAAAGATAATTTTTGCCTATACCCTTCTGAGTCAAGTGCGAGTCCCCGGACTCTGAGGGAAGCAGGTAGCCACTTTTAGGGCTGAAGGCTGTCACTCTGGATCTCCCCGTACATCAGTCTCAGTTCATGCATGCCAATGAGAACAAATCCTAACAATGAGCTGCTGAGCGATGCCGGCAGAAATGTTTCTGAAAGGGTTTTGGAGAAAGCAGCTGAAGCCGACTCCATGGCACTCACCACTGCTGACTAACTGAAGGAGGGTGAGATTTTGGCGAAAGCCTCCCACGTAATGGACAATTTTGAACACACCTTTGTTTTCTAACGGACTGAGTAAAGCTGATATGGGACTATAGAATTAAGCCAAAATGCCCAACCATGTTGTTTCTTCAGAGGAGTTCACTACAGAATGGCCTATCCAAAACTATTTGTGCTCCTAGGAATTATTAATTCCTGTTGGTAAGCCTGTCCTTCCATCACTGTAGTAATCGTGTGCCAGGATGTCCACTGCTTAGGACATCATATGCCTTTGGAAGTGGATGATTGCTCAACTGATAGATTGTAAAGATGGGCTGACCTATTGCTTTTTTGTGTTTTACTTTGCTTCAATCGCCTGGACTCTCGCAGCTCCTTAGTAGCTTTTCTGATCCATCATGTCAGGCTGGCAGCTGTGCCTCTGCACTCCGCCCGCCTGCCCACCGCGAGCCAGATTTCGATCTCAGATGTGTGGCGTACCCTCCTCCCTCGCTGTCCTCTCGCCGGAGAGCTGGTTTTGCCCGCACCTCTATTAAAAGGCTTGATTTTAATGGGAACAACTGCTTTCTCACTCGGGTCCTCTCAATGCAGGGCACTAGGTGTGCAAGGACAGAGGAGGGCACATTCCCAGATGTCCCTAGGTGTGTGCTGTGCATCCGAGATCAGGCTCCTGCCTGACATCCACCGGCTGAGGCCCCCACCCGCCCCAGCGAACTGGCCCGCTCAGTACTGTGAATGTTTTCCTTTGGAGGTATTTCCTCCCCATGCTGTGTAACTTCTGCCCTCACTGGGGACTCCTCTCTTCTCTCAAGCTTAACTTCTCTGTGGCTTGCAGGCCCGCAAAGGACAGCGTTTCAAACAAATAAAGCTCCATTTTACGTCGGTCCACCTGGAAAATTGTCCTCGGAGGTTTCTATCTCCTCCCCAACACTAGTGAAAAATGGTTGAAATTTTATAAGCAAATTTTCAGGAAGGAACAGATTTTTTACTGCCAAACTGTATAATAGGTGTTTTTGAGAGGTCGTTAACTTCAACAGTATAGTCAAAAACAGTGTTACACCCCACACTGCATCCTTCGTTAAGCAATTAAGTTACTGATAGGCTTTTACATTTATTTACCTTGATGGAAAGATATGTTTACTCAACCTGAGTACAAATCAACATGAGGAGGTGGAAGTTCAGAGTAAATTTGACTAATGATGTTGTGTTTTCATCCTTAAAAGAAAGAAAAAAAGCCTCCCTGCTTTTGATGCTATTTTATCTTCATTGGAAGGGATCCGAAATGATCCCAACTGTCATGTGAGCACTCAGTTAGGCTCAGATCCTCTTTGATTGCAGCTGAACATCTCTCTCCTCATACCTTCCCTTATATGAATACAGCGTACAGCACTTCAGGTTGTTTATTGAACAGTTCTTTAACTCTTCGTCTGTGGATGCTCTCATGATTACATATTTAAGCACAATGGAGACTGCAGCCACCTTTGCCCAGGGAGATGTTAATGCGGCCTCATCGCTGATGTGAAGGAAGAATTTCCTCTCAGTTTCAGAATAACTTCTAGAATACAAACCTGACTGGTACAAGTCATATTTCTTTCAGTCAACCTTAATTATCTCTCCTTTTCTTTCAGACTCACTCTGTTCTCCAGTCTTGTTACGCGGATTTCTCCCTCTCCAAGTAATTCCTCAGCATCCCCTTGAATGGCATCTACCGCACGTGAGCATCCGCCACTGTCTCTAAGATACTTTTGTTGTTTTTCTTTTTTGAACATTTGTTTTTTTGAGATGACATTGATAGACGGGAGGCCTAAGTCTGGAGATGTTCTGTGGGTAGAGCTCACATTTATTTCAGTATGTCGAGCAGTTTTAGGATCTGATCCATATTGAAGACTAGCATGGCGTAATGAGGCCCGGGCATATAAAACAATATGTATTCTAACACAGCTCACTCAAAACAAATATGTTCCCTTCTCTTCGGCTGGTATAAACAAACAATCTCCACCGTGTTCGGCACGGCTCCGCAATGCCGCCTCGCACACGGCAAGAGCTTCACTTCCCAGTTTAGGGAACGGCGGCTCCGTCCTGCAATGTGGGTCTTCCCACTGCATGCCCAGACAAACCCATGACTTAGGATGCCGGTCCTAAAAGCTGACATTAGGTCTGGTGTTAAGTCCAAAGTGCTTTATGGGGAGAACTTTTCTCACTACAGAGATACACTTAAAAGCAGAGGTCTCGTTTTTGAGTCCTGCGCTCTTTAGTCAGGTAAAACTGACTCTGGATCGCAGGGCAGTTTAGCACAGTGGGAAAGCAGAGAATCGCTGTAATAGTTGTCACAAGACACCCTCCGGTTGACCTCCAAAACCTTCTCCTCTGATATCTAAATTTCCTTGTGATAAAAATCGGCAGCTGCATGAAAAATTCGTGATGACTTGAGGTGGAAACATTAGCAGGGGCTAGTTCAAAACTCATGTGCCAGATTCATTGTCTGTGTGAAACGCAGTGAGTTTGAACCCAGGTGTGCCTTCTGTGATTGAACTCAGACTTTTATGCCGTTCTGCAAAACCATTACCCTCTCCTGTAACTTGTGCTGGAAACAGAGTGAGCTGTTTTGGCGCTGAAATGATTTCATTGTTAGGCTAAGTGCTACACAGATGGCATTCTTAAATGTAAAATTCTTTTTATGATTCTTTCAATTTCATATTTATTTCATTAGATCATTATTTATGTTAAAGAGACACCATTAATATGAAACGTGCTCAGCTTGAAAGAAAATGTTGAGAGGAGTTTCAGGTATCTGATCCTCAATCCTTTAGTTTTTGTGTTTTGCATTTTCCTATTTAAAATGGTTTTTTGTGTCTCTAGGTGCTATGTGACAGATCCACACAAACAACAGAGGGGAAAGAGCCTCACTTAACTGATTAGAGGAAAGAAGCAGTGAAAGGGAATATGCACAAAGCACTGCCAAGTTCACAGAGCAAAGGAAAAGATAAAAAATGGAATCATTTCACCAACCTCTTTTTTTTTTTTTTTTAAGTTAATGTGAGGAATTTCTTATACTAGCAGAAGGGAAACAGTTTTCAGACAAAAATGTGATTTCTTAATCAAGGGTCTCTAATTCAAAATATATTTATTTAATAAACAGTAATTACAAGAACTGCAACTACTCATTCATATCAATAATTCATTCAGAAGTAAACTGTATCAACATATTAGCATTTATTTTTCCATTTAATAGGCTGTGATTTAAAATAAATCTAAATCGTCGTAATCATTCAGCTCCATATGCTGGGAAAGAAAAAGTCACCTTAAACCAGATGCATATTGTGAAAAAAAAAAAGAAAAAAGGGGAAGACAAGTTGTTCTAAAGAAACAGCATATGGGGGCAGATCTTAAGCTGGGGTAAAGACGCTCTGCTTTGTAGATGTCAACATAGTGAGGCTGAGTTATGCCAGACGAGATTCTGGTCAGTAATTTTGAAGAACTGGATGTTTTAGGGGGTTTTCCGCAGAGTCATATATTGATTTCTTTCTTTAAGAAAAGAGATAAATATGATTTTTTTTCAAGTTTTAATCAGGAAAAGGCAATAAATGTGGTAAAGAAATTTGAAGATTTTTACGTGTGGAAACAATAGGCTGTTTGCCGAAGTGGTAGGTTGGCTCTGCACATGTATGTGCTTGCGTGTGTGGAGCTGTATTTATTTTTTCCTGCTGCTAGTTAGTTAGCCAAACCCTCTCCTAACTTGTATCCTTAACTACCCACCTCCTTTTTGTCAGCTGATGGCAATTTTAAGCTCCCTAAGAAAGCACTCCCGCAGCAACCTCTGCAAAAAGTCTTTCTTTCTTTCCCCTGACTGAGGTCCAGGGAGTGGCATTTGGAGGCTGCAGAGCGTTGGTTGCGCTTTTTAGAAAAATCTCCTTTTATTGTTTTTATTTTTGTGGTTTTTTTTGCTTTGTGCATAGGGAAAAAGTAGTCGAGGGCTCGAGCCCCTGGTCAGCATGTGCTGCTGCTGTTAGAGCATCTCAAGCACTTGGCGCAGATCTCATCCTGCAGCCCTTTCTGATGCTTTTGCTTTCGAGTAGGTGAGGCCAGAGCCCGTGATAGGGACAGCGGTTTCACCGCACTGCCTGTTCTGCTCCCACATCCGAGCCAGCGCCGATGGCACACCCTTCGGGCCTCGCCACAGCCATAGGGCCCTCTTGTCCTCCGATGAGCTCAGCAAAGCCCTTTTCCTCCCTCAGACAGAGCGTCCTGTGTTCTGGCTGGGAAAAGAAGGCTGCGCACCCCTTCTTCCCCTGAGCTCCGCCAGCGATGCTTTCAGGGGACGTCTCGAGGCGGCGAGCACGGAGCGGGTTAGCCCTGCAAAACGGTCTTTTCACAGCCTCGCAGGTGAATTTTGCTGCCTGTGCAGTTATTGTGTTACTCTTCCAAGGCTGCTGGTGCTGTCCCAGCCCTGGCTGCCCTTGCTGGTGTAGCCTGGGTTGCTCAGCGATGTACAGCCATGGGGCAGGCAAGTTAAGGTGGTACCTGACTTTTGTTTCTTCCAGTGTCTGCTATGCTTTGTGCTGTTAACATTCCTCCAACAGTTTTTAAGGAGAAAAGTGAGTCATGTTGTTTAATTTTCCCCATCCTAATTGAGAGGAGCCATGCTTTTTCTGCAAGTTATTGCATTATTCCTCTCTCTGGTGTGGCTCTGATTTAGCGCTGGATGAAGCTCAAAAAGAGGATTAGTGTAGATACACTCCCATATGCTTGGATGCATTTCTGAACTGTGTCTGTACCATCCTCATTGCTTTTGATGGGAAAAGCTGGGCTATAAACCTGATGAGAATAGGCTTCCATGCAAGATGTTTAGTATTTCCTGCTTCCGTTTGGGCCAGGAATAACGGCACATCCAACCCCTTTTGGCCCTGCGGCTCTTGGTCACGGGCTTGCCTGAAATTCAGAAAGTCACAGCAGCAGGAGCAAATTATTTGGGGAATAAAAGGAAGCTGATTTTTCTTCATTTTAATAAACGCTAGATTAGGGTTTAGTTCCGCCTTTGGCTGAAACTTTGCAAGGGGATGGGCACAGGTAGAGCGTTTTTATTTTAACGGAATTCGTTCATCCATCTTTTAGATGGTTGCACTGGAGTGCGAGTCCATTTTTAAGAGCTGCACCTTCTGGGAAAATTAGGTCTTGTTGTAAAATCCTAACTGTACTGTGTTCAAGAGAGTCGGAAGCACAAGAAGAGAAAGAAGAACAGACAGAGTGAAAGAAGGAGAGAGGGAGGCATTCCCAAACGTGTGCTGCTACACTGAGTTGTGCTACTCCTTGGTGTCACACATGGGGGCTTCACTATGCCTAATGCCTGGTCATTTTTCTAGCTGGCAATCAGATTGTAAAAATAGTGAAACACTAAGACACATTGAAATTGATCCTAAAACTGCTGTGCTACTGTCACTTGGGGGCTTTCTCTTCTAGTTGTTATTTTTAAAAGGAATTTCCCAATAGTACTGTAATCAGCTGATCATTTTTGCTGATTCTCCTTTCTCCATTACAAGGGTTTCTGAGTTTATGAATGAAAGGCTATGTTTTCTCAACCAAATCCTCCACTCCTGGGTCTGTTAGTAAACTAATGTTAACTTACAAGGTTTGACTGAAACCTCAGGCTCTGCCAGATGGACGCTTGAGGAGTCCGAGCTGGGTAAGGTAAAGAAACACCTTTTTTCACATGCCCCGGCCCGGCTCTCACGTTGCCCCACAAGTTTCTATCAGTACAAAGGCTGACATTGTCTGCAAGGAGCAACTCGGATTACAGCCCCTTCCAGCTGCGTTGCCCCTGACCCTGATCCTGCCCCCGGGCTGCCCACGCTCTGCCCTCCCTGCATGCAGGGAGAATTCAGCTGCAGCCCCTCTGCCTGCCAGTGCTGAGGCTGGTGTTGAGGGTGGCCTTGGATGCATTTTGAAAGGCAGAGCAGGCGCTCTGCGGGGATAACATGGAATGATTATTTTAGGGCAGATTTTCCCCTAAAAAAATATAATAGTTCTACATGCGCGCGGTTTGATCTTCACACAAAGGATTTATATAAGAACTCACTTCTCTCTGTCAGTTACAAAAAAAAAAAAGAAAAGAGGAAAAAAAAAGCAAGCACGCTGGCGGGATTTAGGGAAGTGTGCAGGCTAAAGGATAGAGGCAGACAAAAGGGAGTTTTTCTTCTAAGAACCTCTGCGCAGCTGGAGCCCTAGAAGTGGTGTGGTTAGAAAGCCTAGGTGTTGCCTGACAGGGGCAAGGGACGACGTCCGTGTGGCACTCTCTTGACAGGCAAATTTGGCCAGCAGTTCTTACAGCAGTCCTCACAGCAGTCCTCAGCCCCATCCCCTCTCAAGTACACACAGACGTATATGTAGTATTTTGTCACCAAATGCTCGCTTTGGGGAATCTGCCACCATGGAGGTAAACTGTACATAAATGATCTAAGGATAAGGGTGGAGGAAGAAGCTGTGATACCTTTACATGCTAAAGGAGGTGTAAAACAGGCAGGAAGTTCTCCTGGTCTCTCAGGAATAGAGCTGCTGCGGTAGCTCTAGACCAGTACAAACCCAACATCCCGACTCCTAGATGTCCTGCAAAAATGTGCCTGCAGCTCAGGGTGGAGATACTTAAGAACAGGTCTGCTAGAGAAACATCCCTGTCAGCCTAGCAAAGACCCAGCAGGATAGGAAAGATGCTCCATTTTGGCATCTGCAGCCCCAAAAGTCTTTCTAAGGTCAGGTCACCAAGGCTGGAACACTGGCTAACTCTGTCTGTCCTGCATTCTGGCATGAAGGAAATGTGTGTGTGAGTCCAAAGTTGTTTGGATTTTTGTCTGTCTCAGGCTGTCCACATCTAACCATCTCTGCCTTTCCTGAGGAGCGAGTCCCAAATCCAAAGACAGGTCCCAACAACACAACCTGTGTGCTTGCCTTTAATACAGCATGATACTTAAAGTTGAATATAACCAGGGATGAGGCTTTAGATCTTCCTCAAATCTCAGTGTAACTTTGAGGTTGTCAGACAGCACTGAAGTGAGAGATCTGGAATAGGAAAATTAGTGAACACAAAAGTCATGATATTTACTCAGTTTATGCATTTTCTCTATTTTTTTTTCAGAAAACCTGCATAACTGGCGTGTAATTGTTTTGCTAAGTGAGCCTTGAAAGCAAAAGTCTTGATAGCTGTCACATATCTTCTTTGTAGTACAGTGTGTTGTCCTTAGAAGCTAATCAGTAGAACTTGTTCAGAAGAACTTAATCAGCAGAACTGAGCACATTGTCAGTGCTTAACAAATAATAAATTATAATAATAACAGCAGTTCCTTTTGACACAACCTATCAAACTTTTGCTTTATTTCCAGGAGTCACTTACTTGCCGTTTGTTAGGATTTAATACCTACCACAGTTCTGCTTACTATGGTTGAGAGGGCTGGTGATACAACCTAACAGGGTGGAAGTATTGATCAAAATGAAATTTTGACAAATGACAGAAAAGAATTCCAAGAAAGTTCTTGGACTATTCCTTTTCACTCACCAAAGTTGCTTATAAGACTTAAAAATTGAATTCAAGAATAGATTTTATCCATCTGATTGTTAAAATGTAAAACACTATGCTTACAAGTTAATAGAATCATATTTGAATTTCCTGATAGTCTCCTTTTTAAAAGACAGACTCATTAGGCTTTCCTTACAGAAAGGTGAATGTATCCAGAAGAATGTCTATTATAATTAATTATTTTTATTATAAGGAGCTTGGATAGCTTAGAGAGTTGTTAACATATCTAGGGCTATCAGTTCTTTGTCACTATTGTAATTTGGCCCAGGCTGGGAGTTACTGACAATCATTTAATTTTCAAATTGTTTTGTAGTTTATATGCAATTAGCTGGTGCATTTTATTCACTTTCAACAAGAAGTATATCCACGTTATAAAGAAAACCACCGGGTCAGCTCTAAGCTGCTGCTAATTGTCACAGGCTTAAATGGAACCGTGTCAATTTATCCCAGCTGAGGATCTGACCAATGATCACAACTGGCATTAATTAGCAGATGTGTTATCAGACTCCGCGGAGATGTCCTGGGTTGAGTGACAATGGAGGCGCGCAGCCGCCGAGGCCGGTGGAGCCGTGCCAGTTTGGCAGCTGATGGCACAGAGCCTAGTGCCGGCAGGTGGAAAGTCCAGGTCACTCCTTGATGGAGGCACGGTGGTTGCTTCTGTCACCAGCCCCCATGCAGAAGGAGCCCAAGGGCACGGAGCGGCCGGTTGCATTAAAACATGATCAACACAAGCACTTGGGAGGGGGCAGTGCAGGGAGGGAAGAGGGGGAGGATGCTCAAATGTCTAACTGACTCATCCCTGGAGCCGGGTACGTGTGAGAGTTTGTGCTGCCAGTGCACAGCAAAACCGCCAGCAAATGGGTTGGAACTCTGGCTTTTTGGGTCCACCTTCTGAACTGACACTGTAATGCCAGTGGAATGTTTGTCAACAGAAGGGTGGGGGAAGACAGCTCTAAAAAGAGGGAAACCTGAAAAGCATTAAGATTTCACAGTGGCGGCTACTGATACCTGCAGCACTATTAGGGGTGGAAACTAGATGCTTGGACCATGACTAGAGAAGTGTCATGTGCTGGTCATGTGGGTGACTGAAGAGAAGAAACATGACAAAATTGGGAGGCTGCACCTTTGCCACGAGAAAGGAAGAACGTACCATCCTCCGTTCGCGTTGATCTGAGTGCAGTGTGGGGTAAACCCAAGCCAATAACCTGTGCAGGTGTTCCTTGCTCAACAGCAGCCATCTCCTTTCTTATGTCCACCTGCCGCCACGGGACGGTGGAAAGGAACAAGCTGCCAAATTAACAGTGTAGGACCTTTGTAGAGATTTCTGGTCTCTCAACTTTCACAGGACAAACCTGGACCTCAGGTAGCTCAGGGAGCAATAGCTACTGACACAGTTTCAAAATTGGCTCAAGTTATCTAACCCCATACTTTTAGGTGAGCTGAGAAAAATATTCTTTTTGCTCTGAGATCTTTTAGTTGTAATACAGGAAAGGAAAATAGCATGAGAGAGAGAGTTAAACAGTTCTGGGAATGGAGTGGTCTTTAGGCTGGTCCCAGACTTCTGACACAGCTGATGGGCAGATGCAGAATATCTGAGGAAGGTGCGACAGTAATCACCACCTGCAAATCCGGTTACCTTTTCTGCACAGTTCTCCCACCATTTTAAGAAAGATACAAAAAAAAGAAAAAAATGTTTAGGCACCTATTTGCTGTGACAAGTCTGGTTTCTTCTCTAAATAGCCATCTCTGGGCCCAAAGCCACAAAAGGAGATGACCGAGACTTGTGTGGGTTATAGATGTCCAAGTCCACACACCTCTAAGTTCATCACCTGCTATTTTGCTAATAAAGATCTTAAGACGTCTAAAATTCTTCTGCTCGTGCCTCTTGGCCAGGCAGCCACCAGCTCAGATGAGTTGAACTCAGCAGCTAACTGTGATTCACCTCCTCACGTCTACATGTCTACACCTCCTCATTGCCCGTATGTCTACAAAGAGCGACCTGGGAAAGCACATGTAACACATGATCAGGACCGAGCAGTACACAAGGTACAGCCACTGCCTTCACTGTCATTCAAAGAAAATACATTCACATTCCACCCGAGCTTCAGGGGGCTCAAGCCCTTATCTCTTATCTGCAAAGAGAGCAGGAACCCTAGCCAGGAAGCTGCAAGTTAAATATTCATGGGGGAATATATTTTCCATACTTCCTGTAGAGGTGGTGCTGATATGCATAAGGTTTTCAGGGAGGAGTTTATAGCAGTAAGGTGGAGCATAAGATACTTTTTCCAGCCCTCCTCTGCTGAATTATCTTGCTCTGTGCTTATCTGCTTTTTGGACTGGTACGAGATAGAGGATCTTGTTCAGTATACTCGTTGCTGCTTCAGGTGTTTCTAAAATACTGGCTTCACAACCTAATGAAAATACAGTGATTTTTTTGAAAAATCAGCAGAACGTATCCTCAAAGGATATACAGATGTGATGATTATTGGAGTTTTAATTAAAATAGCAGGTAAAATAAGTATTATGGTGTGTTATTATTTCTAAGATAACAACAGAATAAAGGTGCCCATTTCTTTCTTGAGTGCAATTTTCTAAATGAAAAAGTAAACATTAATATCTTCAGAGATCTTACTGATCTCGTGTGATAATTTAGAAAAATATCTCTATTAGGGATAGTTATATATGCTTTTTGTTGGAAATGCAATCACAGCATATGCACATAGCTGCAATCTGTAGACAGATTAAGTAAATTAAATCACTCAATGTCTTTTTTTCAATAGCTCTAAAGTTAAAAGTAATTTGCAAAGAAAATACTCAGTTTCAATTGGTTTGTAATATCTGTTAATGATCTTTGGAAAAATTTCTGATAACATGCAGGAATTCCCTCAGGGACAGGGTTGTGAATAAGTGGATTTTTTTAAGTTTGAGATGTCATTAGCTAGTGATTTCTTTGAAGTAAAAAGCTGTTACAGAATAAATTGCAGAGGTATACAAGTGAACAGGACAATCATTTTTATGAATAATATACTTTTTTTTTCCCACTTTGCTTCCTGCCCCCCAAAGAAATAATTTGCAATCTAACTTGCCATTGCAAACACCCCGGAATCACAACTGTATGTGCATCTTGTGCTTACTTTATGTATATACTCTGTCTTTATAAGAAAATACAGGTTGCTAGTGTAAAACCACTAAGGTAAGGAGCTGATTTGCTCCTCTTAATTTTTTTTTCTTTTCCTTTTTTTCCCAGTAGATAACTTTTCCAATCCGCAAGGCTGAAACAACTTCTCATACCTGAAATGACTCCAGTACAGCTGTTCACTAGAAGACATCCTCCCTGATTTCTTGTGGGGCTTGTAAGATGACTTAAGTTGTAGGTAAGTGCAATTATGGAAAATTAGCATTGACATCTTTTTAAGGGTTCAGAGATGAGCCAGGTATCTACCATGCATCACCAAAACAAGGTAACATTTCTCAGGAAAAAGATCTTCTGGCCTCTGCCCCTATCTGAGGATATCTGAAGTAGGAAAGAGTGTGAGGGGCACCATTGGCCACGCCTGCCTTCGGGGACCATTGTCTGGCTTTTGACGTTCAGCTGCACAATTCAGCCATGGACAGCTGAGGATGGTCTTTATGCCTCCATAGGCTTCTGTGGATGGGTCTGGTTTTAGACAGGGACTGGGGACACTGAAGGAATGCTTGGTCTGGGTGATGGGGCTCTGGCACTCCAGGGCGTGCTGTCACATAGATCAAAATGTAAGGCTGGTTGTAGCCATTGAGCCTTTGGTTTCCTCACATTTCTCCAAACCTCTATTGCCCAAGACCTTATTGGCCTTGGTCTGCTTTTTCCGGGCCTGCAGACAGGGCTGTAAGACATACCGTGCTAGCACGAATGTCACTACTGCCTCCAGGGTTCCCACACAGGGTTGGAGGAGAAAAGATCTGTCCATCTCTAGAAAGAAGATGTGAACAGTCGCCAGTTTGAAAAGCCTCCTAGTCCTTCTTGGTTGTCTGAAGTCCCAGTGTAGTAATCCATACCTACCCTGCTAACACATCAGTAGGTCAGACAGCCCCTCATGTCCCACATGTGGATGTTTAGTGATGCTCTGCCGTTACCCTGAGAACAGTAGGATTCCTTCCTGGCTGCTCCTTGACCTGCCACTGGTCAATTCTAAGATACCTTGACTTTGACAGAAGCCAATACCAGACAATATGGAAGGAGACGGCTTCCTCACTGTGTGTTTAACAGTTTAGTGTGGACTTGCTGACCCTGTCTATTGATTGGTGTGTTCCAAGAATGGCTGGGTTGATTAGACATTACTTTCTAATACCAGTTAGTAAAACGCTCTCAGATTTTTTTAAGGCTAGGAGCAACCATTGTTATCAACTAATCTGATCTTCTGCATAATGCATGCTACTGAATTTAACACAATGTGAACTTTGCGTGAAGATTTGCTTTCACGCCTAAAAATGCCTCCTCATTTACAAATATGATGCCGTTTCTCTCAGTACTATCCATGCAGCAGTAAGTTCCATTAATTAACTGTACATTGTTTGGAAAAACAATACCTCTTATCCATTTGAAATTTGATACCTCTTCGTTTCACCTTGCAAGATAGGAAAGTTTTTTTTTTTCCCTTTGCTGCTAATTAGGTTGGAAGATCATGAGGACGAAATGTTATTTATATTATAGTCATGCTTAAGTAGAGCTCTGACAAAGCCTGGGGATTCCATTGCACAAAGTGAGGGAGACTGCAAGTCCTTTGGGACTGAGACTGTTTGAATAGACAAATGGCACATTTTCAAGGGAGCTGAATGATTTGACTGAAAAGATTGCCAGGCAAGTCAAAGGATTTGTTCCTCTGAATCACCTAATCTTTTCAGAAAAAAACACTTCCAAAGTTTGAAGAAAAGGTATGGAGTAGTGAAGTTTCTGAAACAATACAAAATATGAGTTTGGGATATAGCCAGCAAAGGAAAAAAGATGTTGCTGACATGTAGCTCTGTGTCCTGTCCACTGTCCATAGGTCACATTGGTCTTCACTGGCTGAAAGTCCCCCGAGAGAACAGGGTGCACTGGGGAAAACATCTGCAATATTTGCTTCATGCAAAGACCCAAAATCTTCCAGAAGAACTGCTAGGGTCCAAGGACATCTTCTAGATTATCTCAGGCTACAATGCTTGTTTCAAGTTATGGAGAATGTTCATATATGATTCCCAGTTCAATGGGTGTGAAACTTCCCCGAGAGACAAGCTGGTGCTTGTGTTCTTTATCTCTTCTCAAGAAATTTCCCATACTTTTGACTTTTATCATTTTCATTGCCATTCTATGGACTTGTTCTATTTCTGCTTTCTTTTTTCAGGGATGAGGTGACCAAATTTGAAGACACTATTCAAAGTGAGGATGTGCCACTGATTTATATAATAGCATTATAATATTTTCCATACTATTCTCTAAAACTCTTTTCTTCGTACAAACCCCATAAGATTCTTTTTAATTCTTTGAACTACGGTGCCTTTTAACATCTGTAGTTTACTCTGATCAGATTTTGACAAAGGAATAAAAGACTCCATTTTTCACATAGAATTTTATTTATTGTTTGAACTTTAGAGGAGAAATTGGTTAACTTACAATTTAAAATTCTTGGTAATGTAGGCCATTGGGCAAGGGGTTCGTTATCAGCCCTGCTATACTTTCTGTAGAAATATGTGAGGCGTACAAGCTAGTTGACTCAAGAGACTTGTCTTTTGTTTTATAAACATAGCCAAAGCCTTAATCTGAAGCCATTAGCATCCCCAAAGATATCAGAAATGTCATCCACCTGTACCCCTTTCCCTATGAAACACACTGGGGCCATGTATTTACATGCTATTTAACCATGTGCAAGCAGCACCCGAGTCCTGCTGTCTCCTGTTGGCCATACTGCACACCTCCACGCCAGGTCAGGGGAAGACCCCGTTGAAAATGAAGCACTTGATGACTGCAGAGGGTGAGGACCTTTCTCTCGTTTCCTAGCTGGGTATTACCCCTCCATCAGGGTGTTAGAAAAGGTTCAGGGAAAACAGTTACGTCTGTTCTATTGCTTAAGACACTTCCTGCAGCCATTGCCTTTCCTTAGTGTTACCAATCCAAGTGCTGACCCTGCCTGAACCTCCTTATCTCGTAAAAGCTGACAAGATCACAGCCTGAAGCAGTATAGCCACAGGCTCAATACTGGCTACTAAAATGTCTGCTTAGTGTTTTCAAGAAACAGTGCTCTAAAGATTTACAATACCATCTACTAGATATATTGACAACGCCAACACGCAGCCCTGAACATTCATCCCCACTTACACAGAAATTTGTGCCACTTACACAGAAATTTGTGCCTTTCAAGGGGCCAGCCCTGAGCTGCTGCAAAATAGTGATTCCCCACCTGCAAATGAGCTGAAATTTAAGCAGAATATGATTATATGAACTCATTGGGTAAAAGTATTGTAAAACTACAGTCTTGGATTTTCTTCTTTCATCAATTGCCTTACTGCTTTGGCAATATAAAGAGCTCTGCCCTTTCTACGTAATAATTTTTTTTTTTTAAAATTTGGTATAGGGAATTGCCTTAATTCTTCTGTGACCAAAGCAATTTTTCATCAGAAGTTATTTTTAGATAAACTGTAAGTTTTCCCAGATATCTCTAAGGATAAACACAGGTCTAAATATCCGAGAAATATTAGTAGACTGATCTGGTTTACCCAATCATACACATTATATACACACATTCTTGTGCAACATATATTAATAGCTATTGCAGAGTGGTGTAGGGTTTCTTGCGGGTTTTTTTTTGTTTGTTTTGTTTTCCTTTTCTTTTTAGAACAGCAAAGACATGGAAAAGACACTGAGATCCTGTTGCTCCTCTTGGAAAATTCTGCTGACTACAACATGAGTTGGATTGGGCCCAGAGAAACCAAATACATACAAATAACAATGAGTTGGCCATACAAGCAAGGAAAATCACAGATAACAGGTGCACACAAATTAGCACTGTACCTTTTAGGTCATCCGGTACAGCTCCTTGACACCGTGAGATTGTTTCCTATGGCATATTTTCAGTTGTTTTGTGTGCCTAGATTAAATGTCCTAAGTGATGTCACATCCGTAGAGAGAGATTGTGCTGCGTAGAGTATCTTGTCAGAAGGTTTTTTTCTTTTCTCGACATCGTCATATTTATCCTAGTTATGTCCTTTTGTGAATGTCCCTCTTTTTCTTTGTTCACGTTATTTTCCTCCAATATCCTTTAACCAGTGTGTTTAGCTTTATTATGTGATGCTGTGTTTGGTTAGCGTTAAACCTGAAGCTGTTTAGCTCATTTAATCTTCCCTAACAAACCAGGCCTTTCAGTCTCCTGGTTATTCCTCTTGTTACACTCCTGCCTGTTATTAACTTCTTTAGTTATTAGATTTTAAAGATGTGATGAATTTCTCTGACTTAATGACAGACGTGGTATAGAGCTGAGCACCCTGAATGTTTTCTCTGTGAAAAACCCTCTTGATGTGCCCAGGGGAAAGCTGCCAACTCTCTGGACAGCCACATGGGTAGAGTATCCTGCTCAAACCATTCCTTGGTGCCACAGATTCTGTTGGCCAACAACAGTTAACCTAATAGTTCAAAAACCAAATATGTGTCATTATGGATTTCTTTTATTTCTCACAGTGTTAGGAGATAAAATGACCTTTGCTGCTGTTCTGATTTTCTAACTCCCAGTCATGGACATCTCAGTCTAAAATTATGGAAGACGTCATCTTCCATAACTATAAACGAGTGTTAGAAGAGTACATTGTGGAAAGTAATTATATACATAGTCACAAGCCTAACTGTTCATTTCAGGCAATAAATTCTGTTCACCAAACAATACCCCTTTAGTGCTAAATGAGATGTCGGTTGTCATTGAATGTCTTTACCTTTGTGTTCTGTTGGATTGGAGGAGTATCATCTTAATCTACTCTCTTTAAATTTTCATTAAGGAACATTTCAGCTACCTGCAGCCTCATCAGATGATATTTAATGATATCAGCTAGCTTGGTCTTCTGTGCACCAGTAGGAACTTCTTTAAATTGGTCAACTGTATGAAATATTGTTTTCAATTTTAATGTACTTGGAGCCAACCTTTTAAAACAATGGCATCTCTAAAGACAGTTTATATACACAGTGCACACAAATACACGTATGCATTTATATGTGCGTATGTGTTTATGCATATATATATGCCTAAGTGCACACATATGTACAAAAACTTTGATCCTATTCACCTTCTTGAAACCATTTCAGCTAGTATTAACATAAATGTGCTGTTAAATTGGCAGTGGTATGCATTTTTGTTGGAGTTTACTTCTGTAACATAAAATCAGAAAGATAAGCTGTGAAACTCATGCAGCTGATGACATAATGCTAGGATCTCGTGATGCTGAATCTCATATTTCTAGGAGTGTGGGATGGATGTTCCTTGCTGAAATAATTATACTGTCTATTGCAATATGTGTTTCCTTGTTTTCATGTGGGCACTGAGATGTCCAAACCATTAAACATATATGGTATAATGAGTCCTGTGTTCCTTATTTATTCTAAAGAAGTCATTAACTTTCTATGGTTGTTTTATTGTATAATAAAGCCAGCTACTCTAAGAATCTGTGATGAACATAGCAATAATCTGTGACAATATGCATATTTACTTTTAATAATGATATCCAAATGTACATATGTGCATATAAATATGCATATATGTATATACAAACACACACAGAGAGACATACACACAAATTAAATGGAACCAATTAGAATGTGGCATAAATAGATTCAAAGCTTACCTGTTATGGCTGTGTGGAGGGATAATTTGAGCTACAAAGACATGCAAGAAAGCATAGCTCAATACACTCCATTGGCTCGTTCCCATTATGCTCAACAGCGACAGGCTGTGTGCTAAGACGGGGTACCAGCAGACATTCGTAATGACAGCTGGTTCAAAACAGAGCTTTCAAAATAGTGCAACACCCCTAACTTCCTTCCAAATCTTGGTGTTTGCCAGCATTAACTGAGGCTGGTTCTTAAGGTCAGATGTTCAGATAAAAGTTATTCGGAAAGGATCTGGTTCTTTATGTTTGAACTTGATATATATTCAACATATAGGCTCTTTGTTGCCCATGAATTTACATTTGAGCTTGCACATGGATTGTGCTTGGCTACTACCCGCAAAAATGATAGTAATTTCTCCCTGATACAATGCTGTGTTTGCTTCTATCAAGTTCTTACTCTCTTGTGGGCTACATAATTTGAGATCCAGAGGGCAGCTGTTTCTTTTTACTGAGACAAAATAATCCCTCAGCCTCTCTGTCGAGAAATGGAGGAAAAGTGGCTTCCCTTTAACATCACCCACATCACACTCGCTACCCTCAGCCAACTAGGAACACAGCAAAAACCCCATACTTCTGTTGTCCTGTGCGACTTTTCTTGGTGGGTGCGTGTAGAATCTGGAAATAAACACGTTCCTTCTTTGGAAGGAAATGCAAACAAGGTTTATCTATTTGCATTTGAACTCAGTGAAAAATAACCAGGCACAGAAAGCAATCTTGAAAATAAGACATGAATACAAGTAAAGCTGAATTTCACTAAACTAAACTCAAGTGAAAAGTGACACATTGTTATAATTACTACAGAGAACATACACTAATTAATTGTTGTGCTCTGCTGGTGAAATAGTTAAGTTCTACATACGGGACAAGTAGAAGAGCTTACTGTTGGATGTTACTGACTTTGCTGAGAAGCCGGTATGTGGAGAGCATGCTGTGAACAACCTTGTGAAAATGAGGCTGGTGAACTTATTTGGTCTTAGAAATTACTTTCAGGGTGGTTAGAAAAATATTTTAGATCTATGATAGATTTCAGTTGCAGCACTGGACCACTAAGAGTCTGCAGTGTGTTCGAAAGCAGTTTTTCATTTACCATGTCACCTGGGGATTCCAAGCACTAAGAGTCACACCTTCAGAGGAATTCAGACAGCTAAAAGTGCTGCTGTTTGGGGATCTTCAGAACTACCTGGACGCTTCTCTCCAAATGAAATCAAGGAGACCTGGGCATCAGGGCTCTTCAGAAAAGCATTGACCAGGTGCCTATCAGTCTCTTGGGGAGCTGTACTCACTTCAGGAGTGCTGATCCTGGAGATGCCTCTGGGGAGATGTTGAGGGGAACAGGACGTGTCTGTGCTCATTTCTGGAGGAGGTGCAACTCTCTTGCAAACCAGAGGCTTGTGCAGGGCTGCTTCCCTGTGGCCGGCTTGCTTGGCTTACTGACACCCGTCCTGCTAGCTCTAGCATGGTACGCGTGATCAGTGTTGGCCACGCACTCCGGCTGGCGATGCTCCTGTTTGCCATCAGCCTTCCCTCCTGGATCAGGGCCGCTACCGATTGCTGAGGGGTGGCCAGGAGCAGCTCCCTCTGGTGAACCTCTTTTGTGCTTTTATCTCCCTCTTCTTGGCAGCAAGTTGCCACTGGCTCCCAGCCATGGCCCCCTCGCCCTCCCCAGTGCCCAGCTTGCGTTCTCAGCCAGTGCCTACATCTCTTCCAGCAGCTGGCCCTACTTTTCCTCCACAGCTGGCTGCTGCCCCCTACTGTGGTAATTATTATTTATTATGGATATTCAGCATGCATTTTGTGTCCAGAGTCCAGTACTATCTGAATCCCTACCAAGGTCCCACTGTGTGGGCAGAAGCATCCAGCAATATGCAGTTGTGTCACTTCGGTATTCACCTGACTGTCACTCAGGGAGAGACTGGGGGGGAAAGAGTGAAGGTGGCTGTTGGCACCTATTAGCACTATCTGATGTGACACATACTCTTTGTCCTGTGTTACATGACTCCAGCAACAGCACAGCTGAGTGTGGAACTGCTTTTTCTTCACCTTGCTATCAACAACAGGTCTCCTGTTATTCCTGCTATCTAGCAGGAAACACCCAAGGTGTCTTCGAAAAGTCATGGTTGCTGCTCAGTCACAGTTTGACTCCCTGCTGCTGTGAATGCAGATATTGCTTGTTTTTTTCAGTTACTGTCAAGAAGTAATGCCCTTAGACCACAGCACAGCTACTTGGGACATCATTTTTTGTGTCTCTTCCTGACTCTCTTCCCTGGGATTCTCTATTTGTCATGGTTCCTTTGTGCATGCATCCTTCTCCTTGCACTTCACGCTTCCTCCTCACCCTGTCTCCACGAAGACATCACCCTCTGTTAAAAACAGAGGAGTTTTAGCTCCCACAACTCAGTGCACAGGCAAAAGCACCTGGAAGAAGAGGCAGCTTATGTACATTCAGAAAAATACAGAATCCTAAACATATTTCACACATATATGTATACACGTGAGAAGCAGGTTCTCAGCTGTGGTAGCTAGGTTTAGCTCTCTTCAAGAAGATGGAGCAATTCTACTAAGGATCTGTCCCAATATGTAAATGTAAATATCTATTTTTACAAGCCCTCCTACAGTTTGTTAAAAAAAAAGCTTTCTTTTTAGACACTGAAAGCATACAAGCCAGTCAGAAATGTCCCACTTTCTATATTTTGTCTAATTCCTACCTCTGACTTCCTTTGAAAGCTTTCAAAACATAATGAATTCAAAAGAGACAGGGTGAATTAAAACCAAAGTAGCTTTGCCTTCAGCGCATTGGGCCTGCAGGAACTGAAAAAAGCAGGAGAGAAACTGAAAGGGTACGAAGCCATGTAAATCCAGATAATTGAAAATGTTTGATTGTAAGCGGGCTCACCAAACCCAGCAAAATTCCCCCTGTCCTATTACTTGCAATCTTCTGCCCTTTCAGCTAGCTGCAGCAAGTTAATGTCAAGAGCAAATACTCACGTAAGGCAATCTCTCCATCAGAACGCTTTCTGCTGTGAATCACTTTTTAAATTGTTTTGAGTTTACATTTAATTGCTTCCTTTGCATGCTATGTGTACACACGCACTCCTCCCACCCCCCATATTGCGTACGTAGCTGTCGTGTAGGCTGGAGCTATAGTCTTTGGATATGGAGTATTCAAACACCAGAGCTCAAAGAGTTTGAATCCAGGAACTGATTTGTCCTTTTTTAAGATGCAAACCACATGTGTGACTTGGATCCAGATCTGGCGTGGATTTGACTGCATTAGGGTTTGAGATCCAGGCTCGTTTATTTGTTATGACCCTAGTCCTAATACCCACTACTGGGTGTTCACCTTTCCCCACACTAGAAAGATAAACAATTCCCATATTCACTTTCTCTGGACTGATTTGCAGTTCATTCCAGGAATAAATCATCCTCAAGATATTTTTCTCAGTTTTGTTTCTTAATGTCCACTATGGCAATTGCTTATAAGTGTCCTCTGCAAAAACTTTTGAACATTTGGATCACTCGGTCACTTTCCTCTGAGAAGTCCTTGTTATTCCACTCTCCCTCTGAAGGCTGCTCCACTGTTTTTTTTCAAAGTACTCCAATCCTACAGGGAGGTGCTTTTCCCCCTTGTAACAGCCTCAGAGGTTTGAGACAGTGAAGAACACCCTCATGGGGTGCTCCTGTCCAAGAAACTCCCTCTTGAACTGCTGTTCAGAACCCGTTTCTTGGGCTCCCAAAAACGGTGGTGAACTTCAAAGCTTTGCAATTCCCAGGATTTTCCTCATCTCCTTTTGAAGACAGGCAACATAATAGGGCTTCCCAGCCTTCTTGAGCTGCTGCATTTTTCAAGGGAAGAAGGCATCCCCTTGTCAGTATCTTGGCTTTTTCTCACTTTATTTCCTCTCAGAACTCCCAGATGAACACCATCCGGTTGTGGTGATTTACTGCACTTGAGTTTCTCAAGTTACTCTACAACTTCCTCCTTAGAGACTTCAATCTGTATAAAGGCCACACTCTGATTTTCTTTGCAAAGTGCCTTTGGCACAGGAATTTCTACATGACTCTCAACAGCAGACATGATGCAAGAGATTCACTTAACTCTTCTGCTAGTTTGATGCACTCTTCTCTTGACCCACTTTATACAGATTTCTGGGGTTCTCTGAGGCGTTTTGGTGCACAACCCAGCATAAGATTTATATTCACAAACAGGCAAGGCTTGACCCTCAGCTGGTATTTTCTTGCTGCTCCACTGACAGGTATTTGTGCACATTACCGCAGCTGCTCTCATCACATCTTGCTGGGCTAGTTTAAGCCTGATACTGCTGCTCTGCACTGTATCTGTCACAGGTGGGTCAAATCCCCACTGATGCAAACTGTCACTGTCACAAGGAAGATGCTCAGGTGAAGAGCTGGTCCCGCAAGGACCCTCTCCTCTAGCACTATGGCAAATGACACTCCTTAAGATGTCATGGCAGAGGGGCAGGCTGAGTGCTCAGCACCACAACCCAAAGAGGAGCAGGACCCGATATCCTAGCCCATGTCCTGGCCCTCAGCTAAGCAAACAGCTCTTTGGTCTTTTACCCTCAATAAAGGGAAGCCAGAGGGGCTGCAGTAAGCTCTTCTCTTTTCCCTCCTTTCTTTTGTATGTCTTTATTTCTGTTTCTTCTCGCTTTCTTTCTGTTTTAAGAAAGATACAAACTGTCACATGGCCAATCCAGTCTTTCATGACTGTGAAGGAGACAACTAAAGTATTATAAATGGGGCAAATATTCTCCATGTCCTGTTTTATTCTCTGGCCAGCGCAGGCTGGCCTTCAGTCCAGGTGCTTCAAAAAAAGGTCAGTATTATGAAAACACGTTTGCAAACACTACTGAGTTTTGCTACATCAAACTTACTTCAGTTACCTCTGATTACAATTATTTGGCCTGTTTATAGAATCGGACACCAAATACTGTCTTAATTTGTGTTACGATCACCAAAGATATACATACCTGATCTGAGACACAGACAAACATCCCTTTGGTACGGAATGGACATGAGATTGACACTATAATTGCTTAAGGCACAGGTACAGAAATAGTATCTAAAACCGGTTTCATGGCTTCACCCATTGATGAGAAAACTATTTCTGCTATTGAAGTTGTCCTAGTTTTCAAAAAGGGTGGTGGGTATTCTTATTTCACTAACTTTCTTATTTCCAGTGAATAAGAAAAATCTGTCACCAAACAACTCTACTTTCCCATTGGCTTTTGGGAATAGATAAAAGACCCCGAACTTCCTAACCTTTCTAGGTTGATGTTAAATATACCTAAAGATCCATAATTCCAGAGCTGTCAGTTGAGATTCAGTCTATGAAATCTATGTGAAGACACAAACAGACATGCTCATCCCTAGCACATCTGTTCAAATAAATGAAAAAAGCCTTAGAAATTAATTTTGTACTTAATTTCCTAAAGTTTGAGAATTCACATACAGGGCAGAATTCATTACAGGTTGCTTTAGCTGTCTTAGAATTCACTTGGAGGACCTCCCATATGAAGACAGGCTGAAAGTTGGGGCTGTTTAGTCTCGAGGAGAGAAGGCTCTGGGGAGACCTTATAGCAGCCTTCCAGTACCTGAAGGGGGTTACAGGAAAGTTGGAGAGAGATTTCTTACAAGGACATGTAGTGATAGGCTGAGGGGCAATGGTTTTAAACTAGAGCAGGGTAGATTTAGATTACATGTTAGGAAGAAATTCTTTACTATGAGGGTGGTGAGACACTGGAGAGGGTTACCCAGAGAAGCTGTGGAATTCTCCCTGGCAGTGTTCAAGGCCAGGCTGGATGGGGCTTTGAGTAATCTGGTCTAGTGGGAGGTGTCCCTGCCCATGGTAGGGGGGTTGGAACTAGATGTTTTTTAAGGTCCTTTCCAAGTCAAACCAGGTTTCTACATTCTTACTCAGTTCAACTGTTTCATGTGTCCATTTTAGGCTGGTATTCCAGGGACACAGTAAAATAGGTCTCTGTTAATGGTGAAGTCTCTCTCTTCACTATAGAAGGAGTGTAGGCAATCGCCTTAGACCAAAACACTAAGGTGACATTATCCCATTGTTAACATCTTGGTTCATTGACATTTTTAATTTAATTTAGTGTTACTCTGATTTGATGTATATATATTTTACTGTAGTCCACAATAGCGATGATGCCTTCCAAAAATCCCACTTCTAATCTGTTTTTAGTGAAACGATTTTCAGAATTTTTCCTTTACATGATGTAATGAGAAATGTTACTTTCTTAGTCTGACTTTTGACACCTATATTTGTTCTTATTTAATCTTTGAGTATTTTGACTGAATGCAGTGTTGTACTATGATCCCACTTAACAGCGCATGAGTAAAATCTCAGCTAATGGCCTTGTAGTGCAGTACAAAGTTAAGGTAGAATAAACTATAGAGAGGCAGCTATTAAGATACTTCTTCTAACTGACATAGTCAATTTTGTACAGTTATAATATTACATTGATGAAATATATCACAATACATCTTAAATAGGTTTGAAAGTATCACTTCAATGGTCAGAAAAAATATGATGTGTGGATATTTGTAAAATGCAGTTAGCAATAACTAACTAAAAAACACTTATGGCAACTTTTAGTTCTCCTTTTTTTTTTTTTGGATCTGCCTTCTCAAAACACAACCAGGTTACAGAACCCCATAAAAAGTAAGTTTCTGAGACATCAGAAATCTTTCAGAGACCTTTAGGAAGGGACACCCAAAGGTATACAAAACAGAAAGAAAAGTATCTGTTCATGTTAACAAAATGTAGACAACAATCCTAACAAAGCGTATCTTGGCCCTTTATTTTCATCATGCTTCCAGAGTTTGAAAAGCCAGTTACATGACGCTACTTGTGACAGAAGAGCACCTCTTATTGCTAGTGCTGTTGGCAAAGCAAGAAAAGTAGCAAAGCTTAGCCTTGGGCTGTGGGTTATATCTGGAGTCTGCTTAACCTGTTTAACCTGCACTCTCAGGCCATATGCTGGTCCCTCCTCAAAAACTGCATCACCAATTAATTTTTCTCATTAAAAATTGTCCACTATCCTCTTTCTCTATTCCTTCCCTCTATCTTTAAGATACTGAAGCTGTTGTTGCTGGCTCAGGTTCTGGTTCACCTGTAGATGGTCTGATAAATCTCAAAAGAAACTTTCTGAATCCTGTTGCATCACCTCACCTTACTACACTCTGTCTGGCAACATGCATCACCTTCCTCTCCTCTTCATGTGATTTTTGCCAGGAGTTTACAAAGTCTTCACTGCCCACAGAACAAGACAGATTATGCCTGGAAGCACTGCCTCCTACACCATTCAGGCTTCTGAGCTACCTTCTCTATCATTCCTCCATGCCCCTATATGGCTCACTATATTGGGCTATAAGAAAGCTAGATAGAAAATTTTTTTGAAAGACTTCTCTTGTACTGCTTTCCTTGCACATGTCCATAGTCCCATGCAGTGATCCATATTTTGATTTGGGATGTATGGGAAGCATCCAGTGGCTAATAACAGTTATCATAATCTTCTTTGTGGGTATCAAACAGGGCTGTGTAGTTGAACCAGGACAGAAAGCTTAAAGTGGTGGGGGTTTCTTCCAAATTGAATAAAGACTGTTGAAACATCCCAAAGTTCAGAAAATTTGCAGGAATGATTGATTCATCAGTTCACAGTGCTCAATATACTGCTCACTTTTGTCAGGAGGAGCTACTTTCTGCGAGAATATTTCCAAGTGGAGTAAATCTCCTGTGTTATAGGCATGACCATTGATGAAAAATGAGTGACAGGTAAAGACCTTTCAGTTGGGGTTGAAAACAGGGATGTGCAAAAAAATGAACCTTGAACACACGAAAAATTGAGTTTGGTTAGAGTCCGTTCAGCCACTGGGGTGATTCATAGCTGTTTTATGTCTGCCGAATTTTCATCAACACTAGAAAAATTTGCCAAAACTAAGATGCTCTCCAGACCTTGGCAGAAATTTGTTACTTGGTCATGCATTTGAGTCTGGACAACAGTTTCTCATGTGGTCATAAAGCATTTTCTAATTTATCTATTAACTCGGGACTCTTTCAGATTTCAGGAAAGACCTGACACACATTTGGATGTAGAAATGGGATCTTAATGATACATATAGGTCTATCTCTGTGAAGACTTGCAATGCAACCTCAGTTTACAATTCTCTGTTCTAGGAGGAATTTTGATTAAACTTCAGATGTGAATGTCACAGTTTAGGGCCATTTATAAAATCTGTGAGTCTTGCAATTGTCTCTGAACATTAGTGTACTTGGAGGGACCTATGACATTCTGTGTGATCTCAAAGTGGCATCTTGGAAGAGCAGTTTTTGTTCTTCTTTTTCTCCCTATAGATCCTTAAAAATATGCAAATCTATGTGATCTGCTTCTCATACAAAGAGTTGCAAATTCAGCTACGGATCAAAGATTAGAGCATATGCCTATTATTGCAGCTGCCAGTTAACCAATCCAAATGTTTAACTCTTTAACGAAATAGAGGGTCAGCAGCTTTCTGAATAATTGTTTCCAGACAGTCTTCTGTTCGTTGGATTTCTATATCACATTCAACTTCAATTGCTGCTGTAATTTATCTCCACTCCATGGACCTTAACTTTACTAAATTCACATGTTAGTATTTGAGACCCTCATGCTTAGACAAATCCAGAGTATGCTCCATGATCATTGTTTTTTACGATGTCTTGCAGATTAAATGAGAAAAACCAGTGCCATCCCGACACCTGCCTCTGGCCTTTTGTTGTTCTAGGAAGTGCAGAGAGGAAGAAACTGGGCCAAAAATGACTCAAAAAATAAATTAAGTCAGGATGTGTACTAACTTTTTTTTGGTAAGCTTATCTTGACTTGGGTTTCAACAGAATAATGTGTGTTTTGCTGATAGCCACAGTTGCCAATGTAGTGCCATGTTGTGAGAGAAGGCTTCTTCACTGGATTGCACTTCCTTGTTTTCAGTCTTGCCTTCTCTTCCTGAAGAAAAGCACTTTAGAGGTGCTCTGATCATGTTCTTTGACCCACTTGGGTGGGCACCACATGACCCTCAAGCCTCCCAGAGAATGGACCTTGTGTTGGAGTCGGCAGCACCAGCCACACCTCCAGTGCTTTCTCTCAGAGGGTTCTGACTGCCATTGACTGCACGTTTTTGTGTTGTACCAGTCTGCTTCACCAGCCTCCTCCTGTCTCCATGCATTCACAAACTAACCAGTCATTACCTAAAATCATGGCAAAAATGGTGTAGGGATTTTGCTTTCAGCTAAAGTTAAACTGAAGAACAAAGTACGTTGCCACTCTTCATATTCCAGTCTTGGTCTGGACTATTCAAAACCAGAGGGCCCTACTTCATCAAATAAACAAGCCTCAAGTTAAATATCTTCCTCAACAGGCACTTGACTTTGATGAAAAGAACGTGTGACTTTAAACTAAAAAGAGCTGAGGACACCAAATGGTTAAGGACACATTCTAGACCCTTAGCCTCTCCTCAGAAGGAATGATAAACACCCCTCTTTGGCCAAGTCTACTTTCCTACACCTTTCTGAGGAGAAGTAATGGAGAGTGCTATTTATTACGTGTTAGGATGAAGCTAGGGAATGTTTTCCGTGATTTGAAAAAGTAAAATCCAGAATTTATGGGAGTTTGAAAAGCAATTTCCTTTTAAGGTGCAAATTCCTAATTTGCCACATAAAAGTACAGGAATTAAGTGTTAAATCCTTCTTTGCCAGTGAGACCTGTGAAAGGAGGTATGAAAAAAGAGTTACTGTTAGGTTTCTATTCATGTCTCCTGAAAGCCAACGTATGCAAAAGTGCACTGAAACAGCCCTGATTTTTTTAAAGCCTTCCTGTCGTTCTGACTGACTTTTAAAAAATGAACCCTTGTCCGGTTTTATTTGTGTGGTGGATTCTGATTTTGTTCTGTCTGTACTGTATCACTTTTCTCTCCTCACCATTAATCTTCCATGAATGCTCCCCAGGGCACAGTTCTCCCTTTTCTGCATGGAGAGTTTCTATTGAAATTAATGGACATTCTTCTCATGGGTGGAGGGAAGAATACACCCTTATACCAGCCCTGATGCAAAAGAAGATTATTCATTGAAAGGGAGTGTTACTCTTCCTCCTGAAAATCCAGGGCCTACTGAGGCAGATTTTAGTGGGAAATCCCAACAGGAGGGCTGGTACAGAAGCAAGAACCACTTGTGCAAGACGAAAACAAAAGTCAGAAGAGAAGACTTTTTAAATGTTGGAACAAAATCCTGTAGAAAGTCGGTGGTTGTACTCTGTGATGAAGGGTACCATCCCAAACCTGGTTTTAGGGCAGATTCATGTAGTGCAATACAATGCAGTGAAGATATCTATAAGTGACCTGTAGAACCAGGCATGGTCATGAGAACAGCACGGCACCAAAGACTAATTTAATCTGCACAGAGGTGCTGCAGACTGGCCAGAGGTGCAGGGCCATGCATATAAGGGTATATTGTTCTGTGCAGACATACCACCTCATTTGGAACGTGGGCTTGGGAGCTCGGGCATCTTTAACATAGTTGTGCATAGCACAATATAGACATGCTAATAAGTCTCATTCCCCTCAGAGGCTTAAGTGGAAAAGTCTTATGTTCCTTCACAGAGAACCCTTTAATGAATTAAAGAGGGTGTTGACAACCTTCAAGCAGAACTGCATAAATTCTCATAGGAAGGATAGTAGCTGCAATGTAAGATCTTGAAGCAGGCAGATGACCTTATAAAATATACTATAGTATCTAAGTTTCGTAAAACCTCCGCATTATATTTAAGTAGCCTGTATGGAAAGGTAAATACGCTCTAGGAATGGCCTCAAGCAGTTTATGTTATAGTAATGCTACTGTCACATTTTGGATAGAACATTACTGTAGATACTATAATCTAAGGCTAGGAGATAAAATTTAATATGCATAGGAGAAAGTTAAACAGGAGATAAAAAGCCTTTTTTCCTCAAATGTGTTCTCAAGAATGTACCTCTCCTCCACCTTGTACTCCGAAGGTAAAAACAAGCTTGTTTAAGGAAGTGTTACATGGATGTGCAAGGCTACTCCAATTTTTTTAATTCTTTGGGATATTTCACAGGGGAGTCCTACTTCCAAGGGTAACTCCTTCCACTGTGCCCATTTGGCTTTTGTGATGCCTTGTTCCATGCAGGGCTGGAAAGGGTGTTAAAAGTTGGGGAATCACGGTGATGGACAACTAAGGATTCTTGTGTGCTTGCAATTCATGAAACCTCGATTGTCGTATAATTAACATGCCAGTTACCCTTGGATTTTCAGTTTCAGCAACCGATGCACTTTTAATGTTTAAATATGATTTGAGCATCTCTGGCAAAGCTCTGCTATTCATTTGTGCATATTTGTATTTTGGTCGAAGATTATATATATATCTATCAGGATGATTACTTTAAACAGTGCTCTATCTGCAACTTCCACCAAACCTGGAATGCTTGCTTTAAGATTAGCCTTGTCAAATTTACTTAAAGTGACCAAGCAAATACATACAACTAATTTTTTTATAGGCAAAATTAACTAATGCTTTTTTTCATGGTGAGATGCTGTAATGATTTTATAGAGCAGTCAAACTATTTAAATACTAATGCTGCCTTCATGCTGTAATCACCATTCAAGTCAGATGTCATTTTTAGTAGCCTATAGGGAATTCCATCCCTTAATTATTCTTCAATACACAAACCAAGCATTCTTTAATTGGTGTAAATTGAACAGTGTTCCAACGCAAACAAGGGGAGGACAAACTAATCAATGATTCTGTGCATGTCTATCGGAAAGCTATTGCCATTAGATCAAGTAACAAATCCTTGACTCCATTAGCTTCAGAGGAATGATGGGGGGAAAATACTGCTAATGTTACTTCTTGTTATCAATCACTAGCGGAAAGTGTGCAGCGAATCCTGTAGTCAAACTCCAGCTTTTCTTGGAAGTGCTTATGGAAATTTAAGATATGAAGATATTCTGATTTCAGAGTCCTGAGTCATATGTCTTTGATGGGGATTTGTCTGGAAACAATGTGTTTTATCCTCTGTTGCCAATAGTCGTGTGGCCTGTTTTTTATTTTTCTCTTTTAAATGAGTGACTTTTGAATGATAACATAACTTTTTTTCAATTTGTCAGGAAATTTTTGGTGAATTTTCTGGCTCTCCCAAGCTATGCTCCATATATTCATGTGTATTCGCTACCACAGCACAACATAAATTGCGTGGCTGTCCCGTCTCTTCTCTTAATATGATCTGAAATAAAGGTGCTGTATTTAAGAAACAGATGAAAAATCCCTCTCATAAATGTGTCATACTCACTTTTCATTCTTGTCTCTTTTTATCAATTCTCTAAAACTGATTATTTATCACTGGAGAGGGAAGGAAAAAAATAAAAAAATAAAAGGCCCATTACAAACCTGTGGCCCAGATCTGTCAGTCTTACAGTTTTTGTTAGTATGGAAAGTGAAACTCTTCTAGAAAGAAATATACTGGCTATGGTTGTTCACTTTTTAATCTATTTGTTTTTGATATAATATGCTATTTACTGTTTAAGGACCTTTCATGTTGGTTTAAATTGAAGTTTTTAAAACCAGTCTAGCATAAAAAGCTCTAAGTGACATAAACTGGGTAGAGAAATACAGTGTCTCCTACAGACAGCCTTTGTTCACCATATTACAGTTGAAAGAAGTGTAGAGCAGGCTCGGTAGATAACCCACCTTCTGAAAACAAGAAGGCTTCTAATTTCCACACGTCCTAATCACAGGCACATTACTTCCCTCTCTGTACCAGACCCCTCAGGGCTGGCTCTGGGTTTTGCTGTGAAGTCACATGTGTGGGGCCTGAGGCACTTTTTCACAATTCCTGCAGCTGGGGATTGTAAGGTTTGGGTTTGGTTTTTCTTTCTTTTTTTTTTTTTTTTTTTTTCACCACCCCTTCCTTTTGCCGATTGGGATTCTCTAACTGGCTCAATTGTCACGGCTGGCTGTCTTGGGCATTAAGGGAGAGAACAGCACTAAGGTAATTGCTCTGAAGGTTTCATACTTATTTGTTTGCTATGAGGATGAAGTTGCTGCAGTATTTGTCTTCTGAGGGCAGGGGAGTTGCTCCCCTTGTCTCCTTTCCCAAACCAGTGTGTGTGATTTCCAGGTAATGAATTCCCTTTTGGTTCCCTTCTCTTGCTTCTCTGCTGGTTGGCTCTTGTGTGGGGTTATACTATTCCTCAAAAATAAGTGTCTCATCCCATGTATCTTTCTTCTCTCTGGCACTCTTCAGTGTCTTCAGCGGTAGCTATAAAAGTGATGCTGATATCAGCGAGTGGTTATGACGCTTGGCGTGGGGATTTTGGAATGCTGGAGGGACTTTTCAGGAGTGATAAACTACCCCTCTGCTCCTCACTGCTGAGAACGTGTTCAGAAAGGCAGGGGATTGTCTGGAGCCTGTGCCTGCTTCCTTATTTTGGAGATCTGGACCCTGAAAAAAGGGGATGCCAAGTGCCTGGGGCCCAAGCAGCTTGAGAGACACCCAAAGAAAGCTTGTGGGGCTGCTGCAGGGTGACGCTGGAGAGTCTGTGGAGTCTGCCTCTGCCATGTTATAAAAAATAGAGACTTTTTACTCTGTCAGAGAGGAAACTTTATCTAGCAGAATGTTAGATAAGATTTTTAATTTTTAAAATTTATCAAGTCAAGCATTTTTGTAAAGCTTGTGAATTCCACTTTTTTAAAAGAGACAGCTGTTGTACCACTGTTTACTACACGGGATCAAGTCTTACTGGAGTTGAAACCATGTGAGAATAGAATTTAAAACTACATTTGGGAGCCAAATGACACCACTGGGAGGATTTGTGCAACAAATTTACCTGAAGCCGGAAACAACCATTTGTAGTTGCATGTCAGATGTGATTTGGTCTATTAGAAAAGGCTGAGATTTGTCATCTGATATTTATGAAAAACAAAGCAAGACATTTTTACTTTGGTTTCTTGCTCAAAGAAAGCCCCAGATTGCTGGGAGAGTTTCAGTAGAATAATTTCTTAATCACCTTTATATTCTTAGGCATATCTGGCCTTCAAAGTCCTTATTAAAAACTCCCCACTGATTTCCTTGGGATTATGCCCTTCAGAATGGATGACAGGAGGAGTGAATGCTTGCCAGACCTGCACCATTGCCTGGCAATCCCAAGGGAAATGCCCCTCTGATCCCCACAAGGCAATCCTCAGTCACCATTTTATGGGATAAGGAAAATCCTGCCTTCCTCAAGGATGACAGAAAGAAAGACAGACCGTGTGAGGTGGGATGTGTCGCTCCCTGTTTGAGACAAAGAGAGAATGATAGCACACAAGCATCCTAGGGAAGGGAAAACAGCAGAAAGCTTTGTAAAGCAGCTAGAATATTTAGTGTGGTTGCTTCGATGTAAACAGATACAAATGCATTAATAAAATAACTTGAAATATCTCAGTTTTAGGCTGTGACAAATTTTAAAATTCTTTGTACCTTGGCATGTACTTTAACACTTTTGCAGACGACATCAGTGGTCATTCTGATTTGAAAGATTTGTGTTTTAAACAATGTGACCTATAAGACATTTATTAGTTTTTTAAAATTTAAGAGTGAAGTGCTCTATTAATGTGAATTTTCTTTTTTTTTTTTTTTTTCATCAAATAAATAGATACTATCTGGAAGAAATAATCATTATCACTTACAACTTGCATTATTCCAGCTGTGTTCTGTGTATCTGGATGCCCCCTCCCTGGGAGTGTTCAAGGCCAGGCTGGATGGGGCTTCGAGCAACCTGGTCTGGTGGGAGGTGTCCCCATCCATGGCAGGGGGTTGGAACTAGATGACGTTTAAGGTCCCTTCCAACCCAAACTGTTCTGTGATTTTATGATTCTAAAATCATTGAAAGCTTTTATTTATTTTTTTTTTTTTTTAATGAGCTCCCCTTTGGTCATGTAGACCATTCTATCTGCTTCTGCAGATAAACTCCATCTGCAATTGTTCAGTTGTTCTGGGCATTCATTGTAATTTTCTTTCCCTAAGTTAATTTAGATGTTTATTTTATGCTACCACAAAAATAAGAGTTCCATCAACTTTTTTAAGTCAATTAAAGTTATCAATAGAAGAACCGCTAAGGGGTTTGCTTTCAGTCAGAAACTATGTTCTCAGCCTAGTTTCTAAGGTCTTCAGTGAGGGGGCCTCCAGACTCTCCGCAGACAAACTCTTCCACAGCTTCCATGTCTTTGCTGTCAGAAAGTTTTTGCCAAGATCTGACATGAATCTCACTTGTTTCAATGTAGGGCTGTTACCTTCTGTCATTTTGCCATAGACCTGAAACATAAACCCTGTCTGTTTGCAGAAGGCTTTTTCAAATTTGAAGTGTATGTTGTATACATCCACTCATTCTCTTCTTCTCAAGATGAAATCATCCCAGTTGAGGTCATATTTCCCAAACATCTGATCATTCCCATTCCTCTCCTTTGACGGTCTTGAAGGCAGCTGCATCTTCCTTGACACGTGAAGCTTTAACTGGGTCCATGCCCAGTGCTCAGCTGAGTAGCACAAACACTGCCTGGATCTTACAAGAAAATACTGTCTGCACAGCTCTCAATAGCTTAGCTCTCTCTGTGTAGGTGAGACACATAATTTTGACCCCATGCAATTCGCCTTTTGTCTTTCCTTCCAAAATGAAAATCTAAAAATGCAGTTGTATCTTTATTTTTGTATTTTTTTTCCCTCGTGTAATTACTGGCATTAGTAATTTAAGAAAAAGCGATGTAAAGTACAATAATAACATTAGTAATGCTAATAATAATGCTACTACTACTACTACTACTACTACTAAAGATATTTTGACTTTTTATGTCCTTTACTGTTATTTCATCCAAAACAGCTTGCATAGTTAAGCATAAAAAATGTGACTTGTCATGATCCATTTGAAACTACATCTTAAGGTTAGTACAAATTTTGTAAAAAAGAAAACCTCACCCAATTCTGGAATGGATTCTCTCAGTCTTGACTTGAATCAATTAAGCAAATGAACTGTCAGGAAATTCTGATATAAGTCTGTCACTTATGTAATTTCATTCAGATTTTACATCAGGCTAGCTGGTTGGGTTTGTTTACAGATGCGTATTTTGAGTGCTTTCTAAAAAATTGCATGATTTCAATCACAGAAAACTCAGATTTAAGGGCCTCACTCCCTTAAAGTCTACAGAGAACTCCCTTGAGCTTCTCTTGGGAAGGCCTGAGCCTTTAATCTGTGTTTGTTTAATAATAAAGTCCCTGAGATAGGTTGGTAGATAGGTTTTTTGAGCCATACTTGTAGCAATATTAAGCACATTTTTTTTTTCTGATATATCCTGGTTTCTTAGGCTGCTTAAGCAGGTATTAATGACTTTGCTACCATGGTCTGCTCCTAACCCTCTGGTTTGTCTTTCTGTTCCTAATATGTGAAGGTAGACAAATATTTTGCAGCAGAAGTGTGAAAATATACATATTTTAAAATGAGTGATTCCTCATTATTCTGCTCTTTTCTTATTCCATTAAATTCCACCACACATGATCATTTCTGAACAAACATTTGCAGTCAATATTTGCTAAAAAAGTCCAACTCAACCTAGTAAATAAAGCATTAGAAAACATAATTTTGTTCCTCCACCCAGCTAAATCCATTAAGATTTTAACACAACTAAAAACTAAAGACAAAGGGAATTTCTTAAAACATGAAGGCCTGTAGCACATTTGCATTTTCAAATTAATTGCTGACCTAATTATTTGTCAGTAGTAGGATAAGTTAATCAAACATAACTTACAGTAAAGCTTCTAAACACCCACAGGATTTTCTCCCCCAGAGTAAATTGTCGTAGTGGTCCAGTTTGACAATCCATTCTCACTGTCATCTTGTGACCAAAGGAAGACTATCTGGGAAATGGTACCATATGGAGACACAAGAGAGAATGAAATACTTAGATCTCCTGTACAAAGGCACGATAAGCTAACAGTCACCAGAGGAAGTCAGGAATGACAAAGCTTTGAAAAAAAGAAATACCCGCCTTTCAAATCCATTTAGGTTTATTTTTATACTGTCTCCAATTTGGACTAAAATACTCTGCTATTAAATGTGCATATAAAATAGAAAACAAACGTATTGTGTAATGTTTCATTGCTAGCATATCTGTGGATCTGCATTTCATGCTTAGTACCAGTTTGATGGAAAGTACAGTATTTATAGACAAGATGAGGACATTTTCTTCTTCGTCTTAGAGAAACTGACTGCGTTATCCACAAATAATATTGCAACCAAACACTTTTTGACCTGAAGCTAAGGATGCACCATTTTGTTTCAAAATGCACTCTGAAACAAAACCTGATGAAACTGATGAAACTATCAGGTAATGTGACCGATGTATTGTTTTCAAAAGGCATACCCAGGCATTTGAGTTAGAAATACCTCATCAGTAGTAGCATGAACTACTTCATCGCTACTCTTATTACAGTACTGCCTCTCTCCTGTCATCTGCTGGCAATGGCAACCCACAGTAAAGGATGTTTTTCTGATCATTTTGCACTCATTAAATACAGCTGTCACAATAGCGGATGCGAGAATGCATACAAAACTTTTATGCCACGTCAAAATAAAGCAGAAACATTTTAAAAAGATCTGAAACCTTTGAAGCCTTTTCTCTCGAAATATTGAAATATTGCTTTTTGTTGTTGTTGTTTTCGACAATTGAAATTGTTCCACGGCGACACACATTAAAACTCACTGCAGAACAAAACAGCATCCATCAAAATTAAAGAAAAAGGAAAAAAATTGAGAAAAAAAACCCCCTCCAACCTCTCGGAAGCACAAAGTGTTTGGTTTCTGAGAGTCTGAAGTTCTGTTTCATCACCTGATGTTTGGGGCTGAATACACATTGAGTTCCAAAATCTCTAGGGAGCTGACATTTACTTCTGGACCATGGATAAAATTTGCCTCATAAAGCTTCCGGCTGAGCAAAAACATCTTCCCCAAGTTCTCCATTCTGAGAAACATCTCCTTTTCGGGCTACACAGCAATAAATTCTGTAGTTGTTTGACATTATTGCCATAAAAAATATTTAAAAGGACAGCACAAATGACCCCAAAGCCATTCGGTAACTAGTGTGAACAGAGACTCCCCTGTGAGTAGTGTTCGTGTTCTTGCCTGTGTGCAAGTGTGTCCTGAAGACCTGTGACATCTGAGGTGACCTGTTGAAGACTTCTGTCAGCCTGAGCTGGAAGAAAGCAACAATTTGCGCCTATCTTGTACCTCCCTGTTCCAGGATCACAAGATTAATTCAAAAAAAAGTGCTGAACTTTGAAGCATCTCCTTGAGTTGATTACTATCCTGAAAATGTGAAGCAGAGCCCTTGAGCAAAGGTACGGATTTTCAGAGATAAAGATTTTTCAAATGACACCCACCTTGTGAGTAAAATAGCTACTCATAAGAAAAAACTCAAGATATTCTGGGTGCCTGATATTAAGCTTTAATCGAGACTTCTTCAAAGACTGGGTCACAGAGGTGTAAATCTACTACTTTTATTACTTGCAGTTACTCATTTAGTAGAAATGACATGAGCTTGATTTCCTTCTTGTAAGTCCTACCTCTTCCCTCTCCTGAAGGTGTGGTCTGGGGTCAGTTATGTGATTTACTCATAGTGGTCTCTGCCTACCCTTTTAATTTTTGATTTGCATTTTTTTTGCATGTTCAGACAATAGTGGAAAAAATCTGCAAATACATTTTTGTATATGGATGCATGTGTGTATCTAAACCTACTCCTACCACATGCCTGCAATGTACTTCAAGCTCACAGTCCTACCAGCAGTAGGATGCAGCAGGGAGGCCCTCAAAAGACATGACTGGGCTGGAGCAGCCCCAAGCTGTCTCATTCCCCCTGCAAAGTGTAAGCACATGATGGCCGAAGGGAGACAACTTCTAGCATCCGTACAATTGACACCTATGCAATGCAAACTGCTTTTCAGTATGGGAAGATAAGTGTGGCTCCATAACACATGGTGACCCTACAACTGTTGTGAGGAGATACACTCTTCTGTCTCTCTCTGTCTCTGACTTGTTTCTTCCCAATGCAACTGTTTCCTGCTCTCTTTACATCTCTTTTTGGTTACCTTGTGCATGTCCTTTATTTTCATTCAAGATGCCTTTCAGTAGGTGAAAGCAAGCAAGCTGTGTCCCTGGTTTTGGGAAAAGGAGAAAGACAGCATGAATCTTACACCTAGAGAAAATTCATGTGGAGCAGCTGTTTTTGTTAATGGGTATAGTGAAGGCATGACAGAATTTGTGTGTGAGAATACTAACAGTGGGAAGAACATTGCTGAGCTCTCATTTAGCATTACTGGCCACCACTACCATTCCTTGATCAGCCTGTCCCAGGTTCAGTCCATCTGAGTTCCCTGCTAGCGTCTGCTTCCCAGGCTGCAGAAGACTTTTGCAGACAGTGCTGGACTCCATAAATCCGAATCTCAGGACACTATGAAATCCCAGTCACTTTAGGACTTACCTGGATGGGAATAAATCACAGTGGAGTGAGCAGTAGGAGAAAATACAGCCGAAAGAAATCTCAACACAGGTTGTGTCTGAGTATAACCAGAAATCAAGGTAAAGACGAAGACTTTAGCATGCCATACAGGGAAGAAAGAAGTGAGAGAGAATTCAGTTAAAGGGCACAGATAGTGAAAGAGAGCCAGAAGAACAGAGGAAGAGCAGAAACATGAAAAATATGAGAGAGACGAATGTAGTAAAGGAAAGGACAGAAGTTTCTGTGGCAGAATACAAAAGGGAAAGGAAAAGGAGAGTGGCAGAGCATTAGAAGGGAAAGAGGGATGCTGCCCTTAATAAAAGGCAATGAGTGAAGTGGGAAAAACTTCATAGGGAAAGTTGAGATGAAGGGGAGACAGAAAACCACATGAAACATCCACAAGTTGCCCTTGCACGCATCTATGTCTTCTCCCTGGCCCGCAGAGTGTGACTTCTCTCTCGACACCAGAGCCGTCCTGATGACCTTGGGCCAGCCAGGACACCTTGTGGATGCCCTGGCTGGTCCCGGCCCTCCCTGCTGGGACCTGTGTTCCTTATTACTGCCATCCCATGACAGGCCAGTACACTAGAGTGCTTGGCCAGCTCCTGTCTTACAGCTTTCAAAAGTCATTTTCAGACTGGACCATAATATCAAAATTTGCCCGACAGGGCACAGTATAATCCCAGCTCTATTTTAAAGGTCAAGTCTCACAGGTTTTGCTTGGTTTTGACTCATTCAAACCTTCCAGCGATTTTAAAAAGCCATCAACCTAGATAAGGGAGGGCAGAACTGGGGCCAGAGACAGATTCCCAGTATTAAAAGTAACTTCATTTTCAGATGGCTTCACTATACCTGCTGTAAGGTTTCACTGTTCTATTTCCCTCATTGAAATACATGGAAGAATCTGTACATCAAATACATAAAAGGTTTGACTTTTAATTCCTACCATGTATTTTGGTAAGAGGAATTAAATGTCAAAACACAAAAGCAATTATACACTTAATGGTAAAAAACATATAATCAAGTCATTTTTTTATTTTCAAATTGTGGGGATTGAAATAAAAGGGCAAGAGGGTCTTACTTTGACATTATATGAGATGGAAAGGCACATTTGTATCCTTTTGTACCTTTTACAAAATGAATACGCCTGTAATCAGACCCATTCATTTTGAAAAGGAGATTGTGCTTTAGATCTATGGCATATTTGCGAGGGTGTTGAGAAAGTATCTAAGTAAAATGTGCCATAGGAAATCAACTCTGGGGAAATGCAGTTATTCTTCATGATGATATACAACTAGTTTGGCATAATACTTGGGGTGAAACAAAGCCTGCTGGTACGGGAGAGTCATCGCTGCATATTTTACCAACTATCGTTACAGCAAGGTAGGCAAATTCTTCTAGCTTGGGAAGTCCCTGAACTGCAAAATTCTGGAGACCGGAAGACTGATCTGGGCCACTTCGTTCCAAGGTTGCCCTCTTCTCCTGTTGTTACTTGCTGGTGGCCACTGTTGATGTTAAGACATAGGTTCTTAGATCTGCCTTTGTCAGGGTAATTTTTATTTTCTTCTCTATATACCTAGCAAATTTAAAAGGGGAAGAATGCAAAATCGTGCTGGTGTGTCAATATTTCTATGATAATAGAAAAGAGAGGCTAGTTGCTCGTGTTATCTGTACAATCCGTAACACAACAAACCACTGCTCATTGCTCCAGGCTGGTAGGTGTCTCCACATTACACGTAGGCAGCTACACATATAGCAGAGCGCATGGCCTGTGTGGCAGTATGTCACACAGTCCTTGCAAACTGGTCCTTCAGACTGGGCACAGGACAGGGTGCATCACAGTTCTCTCTAGTCTGAGTAGGTGGGTGTCCTTCCCAGAAGCTGGGGATGACTGTTGCACATTTGCAGTCTGATCTGTAATTTCTCTGTTGCAAGTTCCTCTGTAGCTGAGGAAGGCTGAAGGTACGGACATGGATTTCCATGAGCTTAGTGACAACATAATCCTGGGATGGTGCTTTTCCACTTCTACTAGTTATAAATATTGCTACATTACTGTGATACAAAAATTGCTTACACTTGGCATCAACCTCTGTAAACCATTAGACCAAATTGCTTTTTATGGCTGCAAAACCCATGAACATTTCCTGTCAGAAACACATCAGATGTAAGGGGTGGGATCATTCTTCCACCCCACAGACTAGTGTACCCAGATTGCTCCAAACTCTGGGGTCTGATTCCTACTCATGACGTTATTGCACTCCTGAAGCTGTGCAAAAGGACTAATAATTGATCAGAATGTACCTGCCGTGTAGGTAAAGATACACAGTTGAGTGGTTTTGGCATGATCTAGAAGAAAGCTCTTGAAGTACCAGTATGAATATACAACTCCCCAGAAACAATATTCAAGCTGAATTTCCTGTCAGGCCACAGTTCTGTTATTCTAAATGGGAAATATTTCTCTGGGGTGTGGTGATCCTCTGTATATAGGGAGAGTTGGCACTGTGCTTAAAGCTTATCCAAGTAGCCAAGTTATAGAAAAGATTTTCCTTCCATGGCATTGTACAAGTAACCTGTCCCAGACTAAAAACAGGTTATTTACATGGAGCTGGGCCAACTAGGGCTCTATTTTAGTGTAAGCTTTAGTTCTTTACTTCTAGAATGCATTTTGGCACATTTATTTTTGTATAAATACTTATGTGTTTTCTCATTGCCTCTTGTATAATGGTAACATAAACAAACAAACAAACAACAGAATCAAAGTAAAAATAATCAGTTAAGGAAGATCACCTGGAGATCTACGGCTTCTTTACACCACTTCACATGTATAGAGATCTTAAAAAACTGCAGAACATTTTTAGAGATTATTTGTATGTATATTTTATGTCTCAGAAATGGTAAAACATCTATTTTGTGTGCCAAAGCACTATTATATACCTATATTTAGCTTTCACTTTTAGTGGGTGTTATCTGCTAATGTATGTTTGGGGGTATTTGGAAATCTAATGTTAAACCATGGTATTTTTCACTTTCTGAAAAGAATGGGCTTTTGATAACAAAAAAGGCAAAAAAAGACAACCGGCTAAATGGTACTTACTGAAAAATAGGATTCTTTCTTCCAGGGAGAAAGAGCCATCGAACTTTTAAATCCTACTTGCAGGCTTGCAATTTTATAGAAAAAAATAAAGATTAAAAAAAATCCTTTTTTTTTAATGAAAATTAATTTCTTTCGTATTTGGAGAACTGAGTTGAGTCCCACCCTGTCACGTTTCCCCACAGAGAGAACGAGATGACTGGCGTAGGAAGTCCCTGAAAACAAATGTTTTGATGGACATTTTCTGTCATCCTTTTCCATCACTGCATACATTTTCCTGTCACATAATATACGGTAATTATATGGATTTTTCTCTTTCCAAATCGGAGGAATGCTTTCTCACTTGAGGAGGGGCCACAGACTACTAGTCAACCTAAAAATCCTGTTAGCATTACATCTCAGCACAAATAAAGAATTTGGATCAGTGCCTTGTTCGATCACCTTTATTTCTAGCTCGCTGAGTAAAAAGAGCATTTTTTGCAGCCTAGTTTGATAAGTAAAAGGTGTCTTTCTCACCTGCGTGCACTCTGAATTGTCACTCTCGTTCTTTGTTCCTTTGCATGTGGCTGTTGTCAGCTCCCGAGTCACAGAACCACTTGCAGGAACGGCTCAGGAGAGTTTTGGAAGAAAGGAAAGGGAAAAAAGGAGCCGCATTTTTATTTAACAGGAGAAGGAGAACATAAAGAAAAGAAAGGTGTTCTCAAGAATGTAGCCCGCAGCCTTGTCAGGTAGCATTTCTTCAGATGGTTTTTTTTCTCTCCCTTTTCCCACCCCAAGATCTCTCTTCATCATTTTTTTAAACATCTCTTCTGGGACAGGGACATGAAAGTGAATTGTGGGTCAAAGGCAAGAATTAGGGGTTGCCAGGGCTGCTTTCTGATGGCGTTACTCTATTTTTGTGTCCAAGCTTTTGCCAGTCAGCAGGTACTGCAGGTTATCCATTCCAGTCACATCATTTTCTGCTTGATGACAAGCATCACACCTTCATCCATCACATTTACATTTCAAACTGCCACACTGCTCTATTGATTAATTATTTAGCAGCTCTTGGCCACTTGTGAGTGTTTCTGTGCTCACGTTTCACGGAGAAGGTCCGTTCTTTTTATTTATGTGGGGTTTTGTAAAACAAAAAAAATATGTAAAGCCTTTAACATACACACATCCTTAATAACCCGTGTGCGTACACCTGTATATATGAATACGTGTGAGTATATTTATGTGTGTGTGCATACGGGTAGAATTAGGTACATGCAGGGAGCAGAAGCAGGTAATCTGATCAATAAGCACACGCTCACACTGATAATAGATTTCTGAGTTTTCAGAGCACTGAGCTGCAGATCAATGAGACCTTGCAGGTGTGCTGGAGCCAGAAATTGCATCAGCCTCACCACGCTCCCAGTAGACCAGTGAGGAACACGCACGTTGTCCTCTGGGCACTGTCACTTCGAGCAAAAACAGGTGGAGGGCTTTTGCAGGTGCCTGGTAATAGGGAAAAAGTTCCACATCACAGGCAGCAAAGGGCAGCCCCTGAACAGGGGAGGGGATCTGGTTCCACCTTGGGCTCTGCCTGCCTCAGCAAATCACTCCATCTGTCTTTTCTTCAGTTCTCCTCTGGTGAAATAGAGAATTAGGGTCTAATCTTATAGTCCTTTTGCATGCTTGATTTTATCCATGAAGTACCCCAGTTTCACTGTAAGAGTAAAATATGACAAAATGAATTAGATTATTCATTTTGACATATAATCTAGGTTAGTTTAGAAACTTCTGTTTGAAAGACTGAGGTTTGGCCTTGCTTCTGATCCCTGGGGTACTCCTGGGAACTCTGTGTTGGCTGGATGCTTTTCTCACCCACCACCACCTTCCCACCCAGATGTTTGCATAAGAACAATCTGTAAACCTTTAGTGTTCCGGGTGGTGGTGGGTTCCAGAATACTCTGAGATTCACAGCTGCTTGCCCAAAGATAAGTGTCTCTAGAAGGAACAGCTGCAAGAAGAAAGCAAGATGAAGTATTTGATGATGGCAAGAGGAATGTTTTCAGTAAAGGTTTTGAAAAAATCTTCTGATGTTTGTGACATCACATTCTTATGTTGGAGCAGGAAATGAAGTCATCTTGAATTCTAAAATAAAGTTAGCATTTAGATCCGTTTTAATGTTTTCTACTGTTTTCATTTTTTACAAGTTTATTATGGATATAATGCAACAAATGTAAACAGGGTGATTTCCTTTCCTGCTATTAATTTTCAATAATTTCTGACTTATGCAAAGCCTATTAAAATCAAAGGAACTATGTATATTAACTTAATAGGGTCTGAATGAGACCCTTGAAGAGGAGGGACCACATGGTTCTTATTGCTCCATCTCTTGCATTTCTGTCTTTATACTTCAAATTGTAAAAGTAAATGTAATACCACTGACTTTTCTAGTGGATGAGATTTTGTACAGTATTGAGCTCATTGAATGGTGTTAGTCTAGGGTTGGTCAACATTTTTATGTCAAAATTACTTGGTTTGTTATAAAGTACATTGGGAGCTTGTATGAGGCAAGCGAATATCCTATTTATATATTTACAGTAAAATATTACAGCATTCAGACAATAAATCAAAATCATCTGCTTGGTCTATTAGTGATGTTACTACACTATTTAATACACAGTGAATAATTGACCAGCTTCTTTCTATGGAGAGCACTGAAATAAAAACTTAAGTCAGCCTTAGTCCTGACTTGTGGTGGAGGATTTTGTTGTTTAGTCAAATACAATCTCCGTCTCTGACTGTAAGTAAAGGAAATATTTAATGTTTGATTTTTTCCGTGTCTTCCTCTTTGTGCTCACTTCTCCTTGTGCCTCATTATGTCCTTTTCTCTCTCTTTTTTAGCAGAAACTTCTGTGAAGTGCAAATTCATCTACGTGAGGCAGACTGAATTCTCCAGCTTACGTCTATGTTTGACCATCAGTGCTAGGCCTGAAAAAAGGCAAGATGATGGCTCCTGGGTCAAGTGTGTTTCATTGCCTTGGATAAATGAAGGAATGGAAGATAGAGCAGCTTTTCCAGACATCCCCCATATATTTCAGTACTTAAGAGGGCCTACAGGAAAGATAGGGAGGGACTTTTTATTAGGGAGTGTAGTGATAGGACGAGGGGTAATGGAGGGTAGATTTAGGTTAGATATGAGGAAGAAACTATTTTCTGTGAGGGTAGTGAGACACTGGAATGTGTTGCCCAGAGAAGTTGTGGAAGCCCCCTCCCTGGAAGTGTTCAAGGCCAGGCTGGATGGGGCTTGGAGCAACCCGGTCTGGTGGGAGGTGTCCCTGCCCATGGCAGTAGGGTTGGAACAAGATGGTCTTTAAGGTCCTTTACAACCCAAACAATTCTATGATTCTTTGATTTTATGATTCTACGATCTTCTTCAAGGTAACATTCTTGTACAACGTCAAAACTCATGCCTGATATAGAAGATCACTGAATCCCTGCTGTCAGGGAACAGGTTTTCTTGTTCTGGTATTTAAGAGAGAAGGGTGGCATAACATGAATGTCCATGGAGTAAAAAAAAAAGCAAAAAAAAAAGCAAAAAAAAAAAAAGGTTTTCTCTGTAAGAAGTCCTGGTGTCTCAATTTCCAGTATACTACAAATATACAGAGAAAAAGCTATTTATTTCTGCCAGTTATACCAAGTGGTTTATACTGACGTAACTTCTGCATGTGAAATGTCATGGAGGCAGTACTGAGTCATAATCGTAATAATTAAAACTTCAATTAATTTGAAAATCAAAACTTTTATGGTTAAACAAAAGTGATGATATCTATTACCTCTAGAATTAACAAAGTGTTTTATAACATAAAGTGTGCAACTCTGAAAGATGCTGCAATTTGCATGAGCATTGAAATGCCCAAGTCTGGTTTAAGTACAAAAAAGGACAGAAGGTGAACCTTTGACTTGTACAACAGAGTGGTTTCTCTCACATGAGTAACCTCAATGGGAAAATGGCAATACTGGTACTATGGCAATGCTTGATAAAATCAAGGACATTAATATCTAGACCTCTGCAATGCTGTTCCACTGTAAAGATCTGAAATTAAAAGAAGACCAAATGAAGCTCCCTCCCTCACATTGCCATCATATACTGTCTGAGACTGTATTTACATGTCTTTTAATGTTTTTTTCTCTATGTCTTTGAAATAACAGCATCTCTCTTACATACCTATTCACTCATCTGTCCTAAAACTAGGAGCTGATACATTGTCGTAAATGACATGGCAGCAAATGTCTTCACACTTCGTTTTTTTTGCTTACTTCATCTCTTCACATTCACAGTTAACAGGCTTGTAATCTTTAAAAAAAATGAACATAGTAATTGGTTCTCCATAGGTGTGTTTAATTTGTATTGTCACAAACAAAAAGGAAAAATAACACTTCATCATTTTTGGGCTTAATGAGATCAGAAAGGTATTTTCATAATTGAAGAAAAAATCTTTTAAATAAGATCTTTTATTAGGAAGTGAGAACAATACAAAGTAGGCACCTTCCAGTGAACTATTCTGTGAAGTTGTAAACATGATAATAAACAAAAACAATTATGAGTGGACTTCTTACTTTACAAAGATTAAAATACATAAACATAATAACTCTGAGTACTTGACAGGATTACACACGCTCTAATTCTAAATTATGCCATTTCTGACTGCATAAACACTAGCCAGCACATCCTGCTACTGTCAGTAATGAGAAAGGTCCCAAAAAAATCAATTATATGAGAGAGAGAAGAAAACAACTATAGAACAACAGGTTGTTCTTCATCTTATCTATGGCTGCAACATTACCACTGCTAGAAGGAGTAGATATTCAGCTAGTGTTGAGAAAGTGGTCAGTCATGTCATCAAAATTGTCTAGTTTCCGCTTTGGTAACTAGAGGTCATTAAAGATGAACATCCAGATCTCACTGTCAATCTTTTTCCTGAAAAGGAATTATTGTCAATCAATTTTGATATAAAGGTCAGAGAAGAAGAACGCTATATCTTCTGCCCAAGCCTGGTCATTCAGTCAACAGAGAGAGCCAGTCCAGTATTTTCTAGAGAGATTAAAAAGACAGACAAATAAACAAACAGCCAAACCACAAAACAGCAAGTCATAGATAAAGCTAATAGTGCAGTGCTGCTGTCTGTGGAGAACAACATTCCTGCCTGGCTTGCCGGCATGTGGAGCACTTGCTCTTACTTTATTAGCCAAGCAGGACTCACTTCTGCCTTCCCAGTCTGCCCATAAGTCCCAGGAATACCAGACTGGTTCCATCTATTATGGTAATAGCATTAGCAACTACTTTTTCTAGCCAAGGAACTCTACTAACCAGGTTGTGACCTGTAGCAGCAAATCCCATAGGTTGACCACATGCAACACAGCCAATTTATTTTTATTTCCTCTAAATTTACTATCCTATGCCATTTAACTTCATTGACTTCCCTCTTCTTTATAAGCAATGTTGCAAGAAAAAAGAAGGTCATGACTCGTGGTTTAATTAATCACACCTATCTAAACACACCTTCAGAAGCCTCAAGTAGGTACAATATTGAGAAAGAGGTTTCCTTGCTGTGCCTTTTACATGGTAACACTGATCCAGAAAAAAAGGGAGAGTTCTCCTGCTCCTTGGGGGTTTAAGTCCCAGCAAATGTTTTACGGGAGAATCACTGCAGGACTGTATGGAGAAGACATCTTACTGAAGCAACCCACCCCACAGTACTGCACATTTCTAGTGCATTCCTGTCCTTTCTTACAGAAATGTTTGAAAAACACGCAGAAGTCATTGATCAACAGGTGTGCAAAATCAACAATTTGCATAGTCTGTATTAACATTAATCTGGTTAAAATAGATAAGCAATAACACGTTTTGGCTTGTGAGATGAGTTCCTCCCTGGTAACTGCTCTCTACCTCCACAGCAGGGAAAAAAATTAATTATGGTACCTCTTTTGTTTTCTCCAGACCAATAAACCTTAAATCGTTTCTTAAAGCGTGGCATGTCTCCAACAGAATGGGAACATCCTGCTTCAGAGCGTTGTGGCTAAGAGGCGTAGTTGCAAGGTGGCAGTGACAAGGCTGACTGTCTGGTGGCTGGGGAGAAAACTGACCTGAGGTGTCCAGATACGTGAAATATTGCCTAAACCACTACTAGGCTGTTAGGTAAAAGAGTAATTTACAGTATCACTGCTAGGACTCTATTAATGCTGTAAAAGACAAGAATGGGTTTATTAATCTGTTTGAAGCAAATCATAGAATCATAGAATAGTTTCAGCTGGAAGAGACCTTGAAGATCATCGAGTCCAGCCTTTGTCCCAGCCCTATCAACCTACTAAACTATGTCCCCCAATGCAACATCTAGTCGTCTCTTAAACACTTCTGGGGACGGTGACTCAACCAGCTCCCTGGGCAGCCTGTTCCAATGGCTGACAACTCTTTCAGTAAAGAAATTCTTCTTAATGTCTAATCTGAACCTCCCCTGGTGCAATTTAACTCCACTTCCCCTCCTCCTATCACTCACCACTAGGGAGAATAGACCAACCCCCACCTCTCTACAACCTCCCTTCAGGTCGTTGTAGAGAGTTATGATGTCTGCCCTCAATCTCCTCTTCTCTAGGCTAAACAGCCCCAGATCCCTCAGCCTTTCCTCATAAGACTTGTGTTCTAAGCCATTTACCAGCTTGGTAGCCTGCCTCTGTACCCTCTGCAGCACCTCAGTGTTCCTCCTGTAGTGAGGGGCCCAAAACTGCACGCAGTGTTTGAGATGAGGCCTCACCAAAGCTGAGTACAGGGGTATGATCACCTCCCTACTCCTGCTCACCACACTATTCCTGATCCAGGCCAAGATGCTGTTGGCCTTCTTGGCCACCTGGGCACACTGCTGGCTCATGTTCAGTCGGCCATCTGTTAACACCCCCCCATCCCTCTCTGCCTGGCAACTCTCGAGCCACTCCTCTCCAAGCCTCTAGCGCTGCTGGGGGTTGTTGTGGCTGAAGTGCAGGACCCGGCATTTGACCTTATTGAATTTCATTGAGTTGGCCTTGGCCCAACGATCCAGCCTATCTAGAGCCCTCTGGAGAGCCTCCCTACCCTCAAACAGATCAACACTTCCACCCAACTTAGTGTCTGCAAACTTACTGAGGGTGCACTCCACCACCTCGTCCAAATCATTGATGAAGATGTTAAACAGGAGTGGCCCCAGTACTGAGCCCTGGGGCACACCACTCGTGACCGGTCACCAACTGGATTTAACTCCATTGACCACAACTCTCTGGGCTCGGCCCTCCAACCAGTTTTTCACCCAGCGAAGCCTATGTCCATCCAAACCAAGAGCAGTTAATTTCTCTAGGAGAATGCTGTGGGCAACTGTGTCGAATGCCTTACCAAAGTCAAGATAAATGACATCCACAGCCTTTCCTTCATCCAGCAAATGGATCATCCAGTCATAGAAGGACATCAGGTTTGTTAAACAGGATCTGCCCTTCACAAACCCATGCTGACTGGATCTGATCACCTGGTTGTCCTGCATGTGCTGCATAATGGAACTCAGGATGATGTGCTCCATCAGCTTCCCTGGGACTGAAGTCAAACTGACAGGCCTATAATTTCCTGGATCATCCTTCTTTCCCTTCTTATAGATGGGTGTTATATTTGCAAAGTGTCAGCCTGAGGACAGGACCCAGGCTGCAAGCTGGCTGGGGCCCACATCACTGAAAAGGGCTATGATTACAGATACATACTGGAGCATAGTCTTTATGCCTGAGTTTTTCCCTGTCTAGACATTTTGGTTTCCACTCTGAGAGTTCTACCTTTCCCTACATAAGGTTTAAAAGATGGCAAACAGAAGTGTCTGCAGTTACTTCTGAAAAGCTGTGATTAAAAGCAATGTGCAGTGTCATGCCCAGGCCTTCAGGGAGCTAGCTGTCAGTCCCCCTTTTGGGGACAAAGAAAGAAAGACTGGCACCGTGGTTAGCAAGGGTGCAAGGTGCATGTATACAAGTCCTTCTTCTCTCTGGTTTACCTATCTCTAGAAAACGGGAGCTCTTGGAAGGTGGAAAGTATTCTAGACCCTAGTGACTCTAGATGCCCTTGCTCTGTCTTGATGCAGAAGGGAAACCTCCTGGAGTCCAGTACTCTGGCAGGATGGGAGATCATTTTCCTCCTCAGCTGGAGCTGGGACTGAGCTGTGAGCTGAATTTCACACTCAGAGCAGAGATCCGATAAGACAGTGACTTGATGTTTGGTGGTTATCTTGATTTGGTAGTGCAGTGGAAAACGATTCGTACTTAACTTCACATGAATGACACAGGCACAGCTACGTGAAAAACCCTATGGGAGCAGCAGCAACTGCGCAGCGCTTTTAGGCTAAGGATTAGCTGCCTTTAAAGAAGGCTGCCCTCACTAGATTGAGAACTGATTGCAGTACCTTCTTGTCTCTTCTTTACCTCAATCAATAATTTTTAGGGTTCAAAATAATCAGAGTGCAATAATTCCTCCACAGGAACAGTCACGCAGTGATGAATTACACATACCAGGCTGCATAAGTATAAAAAAAATAAAGGAAAATCTTGAACAAAACTTGCTACACTGAGGACACATGCATGTGTCTGCAGCTGATGGATATGTGTCTTTGCTGCTTTGAAAAGTATAATACTTAACGGGAATAAACTTTGGTAACACTTAAAACCCAAACAAACCAGCCAAAAACTCAGAGATACGTGTCCTGCATGTGCCTTTAAATACTATTGAAATTGAATTTGACTAGACTTGCTCAAATCAGACCTGTTATCAACAACACATTGTCTCAGGAGACCAACATTTGTCCAGTTAGGGCTTCCTTCATTAATCGTCCAGCATCAAGCAAGCCAAATCCAAATCTGTGGAGAAAAAGCAATTAGATATTTTAAGCAGTGATAAGAACACCACAAATAATCAATTTCTATGGCATTAGCAGCTACCTGGCCCAGCAAAAGTCTATAAAAGCTAGAATTTATTGCAGAACACCAGACAGCTTACAGAGCATTGATTCTTAGTAGTATGCATAGATTGCTGGATTTAAAGAGAAATCCCTAATGGTTCTCACTTTTAATTTTTTTTTTCTTTTTAAAGGGAAAATAAGGATAAAGTGTTCATAAACCAAACTGCAGCCAAACAAGTGACTAACGACTGTTAAGCAGAATTTGTTTACCTTTCAGACAAACAGAATACCTCCATAGCAATCATATGCAATCTGATGCATAAACCTTGTAAAAGACAAGAAGCTAAATATAATGATAATATTCTATGGTTAGAAAAATATTAATTTGGCTTATTTTTAAAACATTTGTTGCACCTGGGAAACCAACAGACTAGAAATCATTTTTGCATTTGTTCAGCTCATGAATCTTTAGGCTTTAAAGCCTTTCATTCCTTCACAAGAATCTCATACTGGAGTATTTTAACCTGCATTAACCTTTGTGATTTTTAACTACTTACAAATGCAAAACAAAAGGCAACGCAAAACTTAACAAGCAAAACCCTATGGTCTACAGTGGACAACACAATTTAAAAAATATTTTGTCTAATATTCTCAAAGGACAATTTCTCTGTGTAGATGTTAGAATTGATCTTTAAATGTGGACCAGAACATATCCAAACCCAGGTTTCTAGGTCAGCAGGCTCAGAAGTTGAAAGGGACTTCTGTGATCATTTCCTTTGACCTCCCATACATGTACACTAGAATCTTTCCCCAGAAGCTGGATTAAATCACGCCTTTCAGAAAGATGGCTAATCTCATTTTAAAGACTCCAAGCTACGGTGAGTCCACCTCCTCCCTGGGTAAGCTCTTCCAGTGTTTAATTACCCTTACTGCTAGGAAATGGTGTCTTATTTCAAGGTTGAATTTGTCTAACTTAGCATTCAAATACTGAAAACGCAGAGAGTTTGAGAGAGAGCAAATATAAGTGACATGATACATTTTATACTAATCCTAAATCAAAAGATTATGGAAATACAGAAAACATGACAACTAAAGCTCTAGTCTGGCAAACATTTATGCAAGAGGGTAGCCTTCTGCAGAGGAAATGGTTTCTTTCAGATCAGCAAGACTATACACATGTGTAAAGTTACACCAGGGTGTGAAATACAGTTTTAAAAGAGGTATTGGGAGGGCCTTTTGCTGCAAAAAATATTAAGTGTGAATTAGTAAAGATAACCTCCCTCCACTTCTCTCCCTTACTGAACAGCCTTTGAGATGGGATACTCTAAATTACTACTAGAAGAAGTAAAAGCAAGAAAACTTCCTATTGAAGAGATCTGATTGCTACCATAGGGGGATGACTGCTGAAATCCAAACACAACCCAAGGTGAGAGGAAGGGAAAAAAAAAAAAGAAAAAAAAGAAGGAATGAATCAAAAAAAAAAAAAAAAGAAGAGTTGTCAAGATAATTAAAACTTTGCAACAATTCAGTAGTGGTGCTGATAAAACCCGCACTGCTGGCTGAATGCAAATAAGATGGTAAAGGCCCTGTTTGGATTATGGTAATTACTCAGTCTGAAGTTAGCTCCAGCTACACACGCATATGAGCACACACATACACACACAGCAGTGGAGTGGAACCTGACAACCATACTTGGCGTGCGATCATAAAATTCCCTGGCACGCTCTCGGGGTGCCATGTGGAGCTATTTGTACAGTTAGGTACGGGATGCTGCAGCGCAGGAAATACCAGCGGAAGCACGGCTGACCCCCCCTGGCCTTCTGCGAGAGCCTGCCCTCCCTTCCCTCGCCCCCCTCCCCGCCCCCACTTTTCGCTGGCCTGGATTCAAAAGTGATCTCTGGAGAAGGCAAATCAATTGAACACATGTTTGGTCTAAAAATGTCATTTCGGAATATGCTAAGATATTTCCTTACATTAGACCGTTTTGTTTGCCCCAAAGATTTGTCAAGTGCAATTGAATGCACACACATCACAACGCGCGCCGGTGCCAGAACAAAATAATTTCAATGTGTCCTTTAGTACTCCGATAAAATGCAGGCAGTCAGTGTTGAAACGAGATGCCCTGTGAAAGTCTTGTGCACACTGGCATACTGCATTTCTTCCAGGAACTTGTTTCTTTAAAATTTGGGATCCGTCCAAATGAGCAGATTTTGTGTAAGAATGAAGAGGGGGACCAGCTCAACCTCTCCTCTTGCCTTCTAGACGGAGGAGTTGAGGCAGGCTAATTTATGTGATGAAAAATCATTAAAGAAATTACAATTTCCAACTCTGATTCCTAAATAATAAAGCCTTTACGAGGACAATATCATTATAAATAACCCTATTAATCCGTTGATTCAGCTTTAGAGCCCAGTCTGATATATGACAAAGATGTGTTTCTTCAACAATTTTCACAAGTTAGTATTAAATAATATCGGCACACACATCATTTTTATTACTAAGTTCTTTGATTTGTTCACCCTGCACAGTCGCTACAGCTGCGTGTTTTATGACCTACCCATCATGGGAGAAACTCCCGCTAGCACCGGCACAAAGCGGAGGAGACATGAACTTTGCAATCAGCCTTCTTGTCCCTGTTTTGCTTTGGGTTAGCACCAAAAAAGGTTGTTTTGAGCAGATCAGAACCGGTGCAAGCCCGAGCACCGTGGGTGAAAGCTTGCCCGGACTGTGAAGGGCAAGCTTCCCCACCTGGCACGTTCAAAGACTGCGGAGACTATATCAAATCCAGATTTATACATGACTGTGGATGCCAAGATAGAGTCCTCAGACCAGCAGGCTCCCAGCAAAAGGCACCCAGACCCCCCCCCCCCTTCCTTCTCTCCACCTTCACCCCCCTCCTTGCCCTTTTTCTCTCTCTCTCTCTACATCGACCCGCTGTGGCTGCTGTCACATGCACATCCGTACACAAGTGCCTCAGCCTTGAAATTTTGCAAGGTGCTCCGGCTGCTGCACTTCAGCTGAGACACAAATTAGGTGTGTTTCGACTAGCTCTGGTGGTGCCAGTGGTTTTTTTCTCTCTCTCTCTCTCTTTTTTTTTTTTTTTTTTCCTGAGGAATGCTGCCTTAAAAGGGCACTCTCACGGCTGATAGGCCAAAAATCAAAATTCCGTGATGTGTCTTCTGAAATTATCTGGGTGAAGCTTACATGATGTTTTCTCTGAGATTTTTATCTTGATTAAAACAAGTAAGTAGAAGAGGGGAAAAAAGGAAAAATTAAACCCTGTCAAGATCTCAACTCTTACAAATCACCTGACAATATTAATCTGGGTCTGGTGATTGTACAACAGAGGAGAAACAATTGGTTGCAAATATGTGGTTTCAACTTAGAGATTCGGTTTGATGAAGTTATCATGAAAAGGGTGGTCAATACGAAACACACAGATGACCTTAAATATCATCCTTTCCACTTTCCTGTATTTTATGCATATTTAATCACCTACGGTTACATTTGACAAGATGCAAAAGTTGGGCTATGATCCTAAAGCAATCATGAACGTTAAGCAGTTCAGAAATAGCACAGTATTACTTTGTCGTAAAATATGAACATTTATGGAGGATACAACAATGCATTATAAAGGGAAAAATAAAAAGAAAAATCTGTGAAAGATTGCTAGATGTTAAATGAAGTCTGATGAAAATGCACATTTATTAGTTCATGTTAGACAAAAAGCACTTTTTAACTACATAGCATTGCTATTGCGATAAATGCAGTATTTGTACCAAAAAGCTCAGTTCTTCTCACTGCTGAGAGATATGGGATTATGTGTCTTAAAATTGAGGAATAATGATAAGACTTAAAAGACAAACTGAGGACCCACAAGATCTTGAGTTTTTGTATTATATATAAATTTCCAGAATGAATAATAAGTTTCTGGACCCTTTAGTGTTTTGTAGTGCAAAGATTTTTTTTTTTTTATTAGTGTGGACAAGTAAATTTTATTTGATAGCTTGTTGTATTTAAAGACAGTGTAAAACTCTCATTGCAAACAGTTGTTTACAGTGCGCTTTTCAGCACAAAGCTGTTTTAAAGCTCAATTGTGCATTTTGCAGATAAAGTGGGAAAACTAACTGAAGGCTGTATTGTAAGCAGTGGTTGCCGTGGAAACCCCAGTTTCAAGAGCTGGTTCTCCATTACCACTTAATTTAGGCTTCCTAATTGCATTCCACTAAATCGGTAGCGACAATATCTGCAGAGCAAAACTGCATGCCCAGTCTAGCGCAAACCTCTTTGAAACAGGCTTTTTGAAAGCCAGGAGCTATAAAAACTCAGCATGACGTGGAGCATATGAGAAACCTGTAGTTCAAATGTACTGCTGCTTGCTTTCTCATCCTTAGTAACTTCAGTGCGCTCCACACCAATCTATTAGTTCAGTCTACCTTAAAGATCATAAAGCTCTGCCATGTGGAAACTCATCTGTCCACCAACACATCGGTGCAAAATAGATTTAATTGTACTCCCAACCCAGTATCATGTCCATCTTATTTTACTACACACCAGCAGGTAGCCGGTGCAGAGCCTTACTTTCCTTGAACTGCCCTTGCTCCATAATACGAGGAGAACAATACTTTCTCAGTTTAAATCATTTGCCACTGTTCAGCTGTGCAGCAAGCCAGACCGCCCATATGTGACCTAAAGAGAGCCTTGTCAGAACCACTAGACATAAAAGCATTCCAATTATCGACCATACTGCTTTAATAGAGGAGGCAACTAATATGATAGTGTAAGTGATTCTGCCACTGAGAAGCTCTTCGTCACTGTCAGATTAACACTTGAGTTAAACTCTTGTAAATCAGTCACATTATGCCGTCGGTTGAGAAATAAACACAGACCTATTACGCTTAGAATTCCAGTGGGCTCTCCCCGCCATCCGAGTTGTGCCGGATGCCCTATTAATCTGAATTTTGTCATGTTTATTATTTTGCAATTACTAATGTGGGTAACATTGGAAAGATTTAAGTTGTCTATGATTAGATTCTGAAACGGATGTACATGCCTACCAAAACCTTCTACAGGGGAAAAGGAGAGAGGAACAGGGAGGGATACAGGAGACAGCTTACGTGTAACTTCTGACTGGAAAAAGCCAGCAGATCACCAATTTAATTAAATCCCATAACTCTTAAAAAAAAAAAAAAAGCACAGAGCATTTAAAAGCAAACTACTTCAGTGTCTTCAAGCACAAGACCTCCCACAAGCTCACAGCGAAGTGCACCTCCAAGCCACTAATGCGGTTGCATTCGAGCCCTCTAATATGTATCAAATGAATGCAGAAGTTGAAAATAATAAGTAAACAACTGCTCTTTCAATGCTTTCTTCCCTCCACAATACTGAATGCTGATAAAATACCTTTAAGTTGTACATTATAAACTCATCATCAGCTTTTTAATTTCTGCAGATTTTTCTCAAGTTTCTGAATTGTCTCCTGCTCTACCTGAGCTGCTGTGAAACCAAAATGAGCACACTTTTGGTTTTGACATTGAGAGAGTGGACAAATAAAGATTGCTAACACAAGCTGCAGATTTATTTTTAGTCATGCAGTTCTGCCTGTTCAACAGAGCCCTTTTGGGTGGGTAGTGAGGCTGGATGAGAAAGAGGTGAGGCCAGGGACTAGGAAACTGTCTGTAGAGTTTGTTTGGGCCCAGGTTGCTTAAGCCAGATGGATGCTTCTCAAGATTTCCAGTGGGCTCCTCTTTAGACTTTAGGACCCATATCTGGAATCAAGGCAGATTCTCCAATCAAAAATGCTGAACTGAGATGATATGTCAGCATGTCCCAGAGCAGAAGCAGGAGCCATGAAAAGATTTTTGACTGAACGTTCTTCTCACGCTATCATCTTTCTCCAGCAAAGTAGGGGAACAAGCCCTCATGTCACTTCTGTTTGGGTTTCTGCAAAGATCATTTGGGAGACAGGGAGAAATTGCTGGAGGTACAAGGGGATGAATAGGAAGGAATGGCCACCACTGCTAAAAATCTGCAGAAAAAATGCTGTAAAGTTAATGTGCTTGGAATATTAGTCTTTGTATTTTATTTTCCTTTTCCAAAGGCCCTTGAAAAGAGTTGGTGGCAGAAACCAAGGGAAGGCCAGTACAACTGTATTGTAATCTGAGGAAAGCCAGAAAAGACACTTTTCCAGTCTGTCTATCTTCTAGTGCAGTCTGTTTTCTAGTCCCTATGTAGAAAAGTGCTGCCTTGAAAAGGGTGTGTGGGAGCTTGAGGGAGGAAACCCTTCACCTCTTGTATTGGATAAAACGAGTTGGGGCAGAACTCGGTCAGAGGCTGCTCCATGCCTCACCCACAGCAGATTAAACTTTCCTTCGCTAGGTCTATAGGAAGAGAGTGTAGACACATTAATTTTCTCTCTGCAGTCTCTAAAGTGGGAGTCAAGAAATTTTTTTAAAAAGCAAATTACAAAATTTTGTGTCAGAGGCGTTACACTGGAGCAAAATTCTGTTTAGGTAATTCATGTCCTAGGGAACAACAAAGAAAAATTAAAAAGCTCTCAAGACACAATGGGTTCTATTCTGTCCTCACATGCATGGCTTAGTTACAAGTGGGCTTTGAGCCAACCTCTATGCTCAGCTACACACGTGCAATTTCCTTTGACTTAAACAGGGCATATATTTTTGTGAGCAGGATTTGGCCTTTTTGTGTGTATGGGAATTCCTATGATTTGCTTATTATTTGTACAGTATTATAAGGATCAAGATCTCATTTTTTTTTTGAGCTTTGGGAAAACAAGGCCTTGTGTTCTATCCACTGGAGAGATTATGGTACAGGAGAGCCAGCAGCATGTGAAGGATGTGGGCAGTCTAGCCATCAGTTCTCTACATGGTTATATCTTTCCCAATTGTAAAGAAGCATAGTTAAATTTTAGCCACCTAGAAAATAATTGACTTCCTTGGCATGGAGTGGATTCTGATGAGTCGCAAATTCCCTGTGTGCTTTCCTATCTCTCCCTGCCACCAACACAACACTGATTCCTACCCCAGATTTGCAGAACTGCAGCCTTCATGCTTCAGGCTGGTTTACCCCAGGCAGGTACTTGGTCTTGTTTCAAGCACCTGCTTTTAACAGTGTCTACACACTGCTGGAGCCAGCTTTTGTGCTCAACTACTTGTGTGTGGTTTCCTTTGACTTAGAGTATGTATTTTTCTGGGCACAGCCTGTTCTTTTGGGGTGTGGCTCTACAGAGGCATGGGAGCCTGTCTGGTTCACCTTTGCTTGGGTCTTGTAAACGCGCTGGCAGAGGCCAGGGAGGGGGGGAATTTGAAGGAGCAGAGGGCAATGGCCTTGCCACCCTGTTTGGGACAACACCCAGCACCCAACATGGCATTGGAAGAAACAGGAGCATACTGGTAGCTGGGAATTTTGAAAATCAGCTCTTCCTCTGAATACATTTTTGTATGCAGTGCTTCTCTATTTAGGCATCAGCACAGAGCAAGCAAGAAATCAGATGGACTTAGGGACTTATCCCACCTCTGATGAAGGTTGAAGAGTGGAGGTGAGACAGAGGACTTTAAGCTTTCAGAAAAGAGTCAAACCAATGTGTTCAGTCTCCTGGATGCCAGCTTGCATACCAACAAGCAGGGCTGGGGTTCTACAGGTTCAGGAAGGGTTTCACAGAAGAGGAACAGAGTCAGGGAGTGACTGCTCTCTGTCCCTCGTCACCCCTGGCGAATTTCCCAGTGGAAATCAGACTGGGAATTAACACACAGAGAACTGGTGTTGTTCCAACTACCCAAGACGAAAACAACATTTTTTTCAAGCTATATGATTCTTATTTGTACCTACGTGACACATTATTTAATGGCTGTGAAGTACTGCATTGTTCTGATTTTGAAGATGCATACATCTTTGGAGGACTTCTCCCATTTTTCTAAATGCTTTTTAAATGCAACATTTACAAACACCTTCATTTTCTTGTTGTTGCTGACTCGCTCATTGACATTTTAAGCTAAACAGCATATGGCTTATAGCTTTGTACAAGCAATTGTATACAATTCATACATTTTCTGGAATTAAAAAACCTTGAAAACATGATAACAATTTTCAGAACGAAAGCTTTATTCTTAAAACTAGGAGATCTGCGAGGTCTGTTCCTCATTTTTACAGATTTCCCGGAGTGATCCAGAAAGAGCTGCTCAGGGCATCCCAATTTCCTGGCTGCGAAATAAGAGCAACAAACACAGGTGTATATTTAGTTGTTTAATTCCCGCGTGTTCAATGTGCTTTGCGGTCTTTAGATGGAAGGGTATTACTGGAGTATAAGATACTCATTATTGTTATCAGCACCTAAGACATCTCTTGCCGAAGACTTAAAGCAGCTTCCCCTGGAAACATAGGAAATAGGATTTAAAAAGACCCCCTGCACCAAGTTCAAACCCCAGCTTTTGCTGTCAACCACACGTCACATAATTGGTTTCATGAAGTGCTCACGTTTCACACTGGAACCAGTGAAGTTTCCTGCTCCCCCTGCTCCTGCTGGAAGACTGCTCCAGGATTTCATTCCAGCGCTTCCTCCTAATTTCCTGTTTGAGTTTATTCATGGCCGTCTTATAACCATTTGTTCTTATGTCAACATCGTCCTTTAAATAGCTCTTCTCCCTTCTTGTATATTTATAGACAACAGTTATGTTCCCTCTCAACCTTCATTTTGTTTTTGTAAACAAGTGGAGCACTTTAAATCTCCCTTACTAGATAGTCTCTCCTCCTCCTCCTCCTCCCAGTACATCTTCTTGGGGCTTGTCCCAATTTTTGAATTAATTTTCTTGAACATGGGTAACCCCAGTTGTACGTTGTGTGCCTGTACTTTGTCTAGAACAAGAGCGTACAATGAAAACCAGAAAAAAACTCCACCACTGCCGGATAACTTTTGCTCATCACACTTCTGTTTTATAGGAACAATGTGTATAAGGCTCACAAGCACTTTTTATTAACAAGGAGTGTGATCCAAACTGTTTGTGTATCTAACTTGTATCTCTTTTTTTAGGCAGCTCCTAAAGCAGTGCCATCCACCCAAACTGGGTGCCTAAACCCACTGTTTCATTATTTGTCTTCTGAAGCGTAGCAGCTTGAGGCTATGCTCCTGGAATTCACCTGATCCCTTTCCATTTGTTTTCTTTCTTTTCCTTGTTTTCTTCAAAATTCATTTTAAAACCTGGCATGCAACGAGGGAGTGTTATGAATCCAAATAAATGCTGCAACATATGCGCAGCTGGAACTATAACGGGTTAATTGCTGCTGTGCAGGAGGCTGGTAGGGAGCCACAAGAAGGTGCATGCCTTAATGAGGAGCTGGTAAGGAGCCCTGGGGCATGGAATAGGGGCTAATACAAAGGAGAAAATAGTAGGATAGAAAGCCGAGTAACCCAAATAAAGATACATTTGCTCTTGTTTATGCTGCAATTTCTGTCTTGCATGGACACCAGGCAAAACTGAGAAACACTGAAGCAACTCAATGAGATGAATATGTACATGGGGTATTTCTGTCCTAGACTTAATTTTCTATGTTTTAAGGTTTAACTGGCATACTCCCTCATACGTTTTCTCAAAACAATGTTGAGCTACCAGTTAAACTGAAAACACAGACTAAAAATTACGCGGGGGACCGCTATTTTGACTGGTGGATATACTGTTCTTAGAGTCAGTACTTTGGATGTCTGGGGAGGCACACTGTCTCCAGGTTATTTTTTTTTTTTTTTTAAGAAGCAATTTTTAAAGACATTAAGTTCACATGGATGAAAGACAATCCAGCAAATATTAGAAAGCAGTAACTCCAACACATGGTTCAGAGTAGCTCTACCGTAAATGCTTATCATGCAATGACACTGATAAACCTTGTATCACTTTATCTGGGTTTTCAGGTGAGACTACATCATGTCACAGTTTCAGGTGTGTTGGTAACATATAAAATATAAACTTTGTCATAGTATTTTGGATTAAATCAGCTGTTCTTTCTTTCTCGGGTACTGGCTGGCAAAGTGGGACCTTTGGAAGACATGAGGATCAAAACCAAAGCAAATCCAAACCAAAGCTGTTCAAACCTTGGCAAATGTTTAGCTTGTTGTCCTGTCCAGAATGCTCCATCAATCTTTTGCTCTTCATTCTACTTTATGCATTAATTAGATACTTTTTAATCATATTTTCTCCAATAGCTTTTTTTTTTGAAGTAGATGATAATTTTTTGTCTTTACACCTGGTGCACTAGTGGGCTTTATAGTATATACTGTAACAGCACACAGTGTCTGTTTTTCACAAATTGCTAATTGCTGAATGTTTCTTTCTAGGATTAATTAATTGTAGTAAATCAATATTACTGTAAATGAAACTGGAAACAAAATCAGACTTACTGGTATATTGATAATCATCTAGGTAAATAAGGAGTTATCTTCCAAGCCAAATAATGTGATCCTCAGAAGCATATTTCGATAAAACACAGGTAAATACATAGCCTTTAAATAAAAAATTCTGGAGATCCCCACTGAAATGTTAAACTGGAACAAAGCAAGAGAGTTTACCTAAACATCAGCTCTAGTCTTTTTCTTTACCATTCTTTTATTCTCTTTTTATTCTGATGAATCATTTTTTAATTTTTTTTTTCTACCACACTTTCCCTCTTGACCATCCAGCCTTCTGCTTCCTCCTTCCTCTCTTTCCTGTAGAAAATGCCACACAGGAGCAGGTAATAGGTCTCTCAGGTCTAATATTCAATCTCTCTGAAAGTACTAGCATATCAGGTCTCCTCCTTGTCTTTAACAGAGACTGACCTAAAGCTTGAAGCACAAATGCGGTATTAGTATTCTTACAAAATAGATAACTACAAGTATGTTGTTGTATCTGTGTAACTATCTTACAGAGTACTTGGCCTCAGTGTCACACAAGGGCAATTATTACCACAAGCTAATTATATACTGTGGCTGTAGAGGGGAAATATTTTCTCTTCATGAGTTTCCAAAGCCCAGATTTTACTTTCAAACAGTATTTCCTTATCCTCATATAATGATAGGACAGGGAGGATGCAAGTTCCTGATTGACCCCTACTATTATTTTGCAAATATTTATCGTGTCAGCTCCTGTTTTGTTTCCTTCCTCTATTTCTGAAATCTCCCGTTCATTATCTGTTACTAGTATTCTTATTCATTTGTGGCCTTGGTTTTGCAGGGTTTCTGCACTATGTACTGCAAAACTGTTTAAGAAAGCGACATCTTGCCCTGAGCCTATTATAGCAAACACACATATAGGTGAGGGAGAGAGAAGTAATACGCTCATTAAGGACCTGTTGTGCTGGAAACATGGCACACACGTGTGTGGTGATGTGCCCTAGAGTGGGATGTCCTCCTGGAGAAGCAGCATCACTTCTATACTACCTCTGACAATATTCCTCTGCACAGATGTCTTCACACGTCGTGTTGCAGCACACTGCACCCTGTAGTTTGACCTGAGGAGCCTGTGGGTGTCAGGCAGTGATGGGGAGTCAGCAGAGCTGCAAAGGCTTGTTGGGAATCTCCTGTGGCCCGGAGGCGAGGGTGCCACACAAACCCCTGGGACGAGGAGCCCAGCGTGAGCCACCTCCTTGCTCAGGGAAACAGGTCCTTGTGAAGAGGAGGGAGAGAAGTGCCACAGGCAAACTCCTGGGGGAGGGAAAGGCAGGAGAGGAGAACTGTGCGGTTCACCGACTGTATGGGGAGTGTGGGAGGGGGGAATCTGGTAGTAAATAGAAACAGATGGGCAAGTTCACAGGAGAAGAGGTGGAAGAAGAAAAAAAGAGGATGGTGGGAGTGAAGGCTGAGAAGTTCAGAGAAGCTGAAGCATCCTCTTTCTTGAGATGAAAGACTTGCCTCTAATACAAAAAGATCCATGAAGGATGGGTCTGTCATCAGCCGCTTGAAGACTTTACATGCTAATGAGGTAGAAAAAAAGAGACATGTTTAATTTCCCACTAAGGTGATAGTAGGTACATTAATGTTTTTACAAGTGGTTTATGCATATCTGATCTCTGTGTTTTGATGGTACTTTCTCCTCATGTTCATCCCAGACTCAGCCACATTCTGTCACAGCTTCAAGAAAGCAAATAGTACTTGGTTGCAAGTAATAGAGAAGGATCTAAGTGTTGTAGCCTCGATAACCGTGAGGTACATGGCAACGAATTTTTGGAACCCCCAAGTAAACAGTCTACATAAAATCATGGCAGCAGTATGCCTGAATGTTACTGAATGGAAAATCAATTCCCACAGAGTGATTTACCACAAAAAATGTTACAACACAAATCTTAAAAAAATATTTTTAAAATTTACTTCAGTTAGCGCAGACATGACTACAAACTTCTGTGAAAGTGATTAAATTGATACTTAACCATATTCACAGAATCACAGAATCAAAGAATCATAGAATCATAGAATGTTCAGGATTGGAAAGGACCTCTGGAGATCATCTAGTCCAACCTCCTTGCCAGAGCAGGTTCACCTAGAGCAGGTTGCACAGGATGGTGTCCGGGTGGGTTTTGAATGTCACCAGAGACTCCACAACCTCTCTGGGCAGCCCGTTCCAGTGTTCTATCACCCTCAAAGTAAAGTTCTTCCTCAAGTTTATATGGAAATTTTTGTGTTCAAGTTTGTACCCGTTATCTCTTGTCCTGTCACTGGGCACTACAAGATTGGCTCCATCCTCCTGACACTCACCCTTTAAGTATTTATAAGCATTGATAAGATCCTCCCTCAGTCTTCTCTTCTGTAGGCTAAAAAGCCCCAAGTCCCTCAGCCTTTCTTCACAAGACAGACGTTCTAGTCCCTTAATCATCTTCCTAGCTCTTTTCTGTATCCTCTCCAGCGGTTCCCTGTTCTTCTTGAACTGAGGAGCATGGAACTGGACACAGTACTCCACATACAGCCCCATCAAGGCAGAACAGAGAAGGAGGATAATCTCTCTCAACCTGCTTGCCACATTCTTCTTGATGAATGCCCGGATCCATGGCCTTGGCCACAAGGGCACATTGGTGGCTTGTTATGTTGTTAGATATCTGTCTACGGGCCATTATTTTGCCATAGGAATCTTGTCTATTGATTTTTCTTAAGTTATTTCTTTACTTAAATCAGCTATCTTTATGACATAATAAGGGCCAAAGTGGGACTTGAACCAAATTAGTAACGAAAATGCTAAAATTGAAGCCTATGTCATTAATTTGGGTCATTGTGGCATATTGAAAAGTTTCTGCAATTTAACCCAAAAGAAAACTTATTCCCGCTCATGCATAGTTGCAATAGGACTGATACTACTGATCCAGAGCAGATGCCCAATCATAGAATCATAGAATCATAGAATCATAGAATGTTAGGGATTGGAAGGGACCTCGAAAGATCGTCAAGTCGAATCCCCCTGCCAGAGCAGGAATGCCTAGATTATGCTACACAGGAACGTCTCCAGGCAGGTCTTGAATGTCTCCAGAGAAGGAGACTCCACAACCCCTCTGGGCAGCCTGTTCCAGGGCTCCGTCACCCTCACTGAGAAGAAGTTTCTTCTCGAGTTTAAGCGGAACCTCTTATGTTCCAGTTTCAGCCCATTACCCCTTTTCCTATAAGTGGTTGTCACCGAGAAGAGCCTGGCTCCATCCTTGTGACACTCACCCTTGATATATTTGTAAACATTAATGAGGTCACCCCTCAGCCTCCTCTTCTCCAAACTAAAGAGCCCCAGCTCCTTCAGTCTTTTCTCATAAGGGAGACGCTCCACTCCCTTAATCATATGCCCAAGTGACTGAATTGTCTGTTCTTCAAAACTGCAAGTCTACCACAAGTCAATTGCTTCTCTCATAGGCTCTCCCCATCTCTCTATGAATGAAGAGAAAAGAAGATATAGCTGGATATGCTATTAGGGATAATGTTCAAACAAGAAAGTAATGTACAAATATTACTTTAAATCCCATCCCATCAAGAAACTGCTGAGACCTCTAATTCTCATGATGATACCTTTGGGAGCTGTAGGGCATCCTGAAAATGCTGCTGCGTGTCACAGTAAGTCTCTAACAGCGTGTGAATGAAAGTGTTGTTTTGCAAGAATATCACAAGAAATAATCCATGTAGTTGATCATTTCCATTTCGATTTAACAAACAATTTGTTACCCAGATACAGTTGTTGCTGTGGAGATTCCATAAGCTTAAATTTAGGATGATACAGTAATTTTAGAGATGCATTTTAAACATCATCTAAGAGAACTCACTGGAATACCGAGACATAAGTATATCTGCATGGAAATCAGGAGAAATAGGGAATTAGTCTTAACTCGCACTGTATTTAAAAACACAAAACAAAAATTGTGAAACTTTATACAAATATAGGCACTTTTACCCAGGATGCAGGAGACTAATCAAGTTCCTTGTGATGAAAATTTTCTTTTTATTATCATTGTTGTCTATTATTTGCATTGTGATATGCCTTCAGGCCCTAAACTAGAAGCCGGGTTCCATTATAATGGATATTGAGCATGTAATGAAAAGACAGCCTCCCCCTCCAAAGCATTCTTGAGCTAAATTTATGTCTATATTGCAGAAAGAAGACAGAAGTGACTGCATGTACCGTGGAGATGCTGGAGTCAGTTTTAAGTTAGGCAGCTTGGTAACCTAGCCCCAGGAACACAGGCTCAGTGAAGGCTAATTACCCTTCCTTCTTGGCAGATTTTGCAAAGGTGGCAGGGAAAAAAGCAAAAAGTGAATTTGGAAGTGAAGAAAAAAGACTAAAGAGCAGGGAAAACTATTAATGTCATCAGATTTAGCATGTAAACCAATAGCTCAAGAGCATACATGGGGCAGAGGGAAGGGAAGGTTAGAGGTAAATATAGTTTGGAGTTACACCCAATCTAATGCCTGCACAAATTAGCCTGCCATCTTCACTGTGTGCAGGATGCTTCTGGTGGAGGAATATGCAGCTAGCATCCCTCGATGCCACCAGGGATTAATTGAGCATAATGTCTTTTGGAAAATAACAGCGTTTTCTTGGAAGGCAACAAGGGAAAACTGATAGTTTCACTCTGTAACTGAGTTTCATAATGAAATGTTGCCATACGGTGAATCCTTGTTGCCTCATTACTCCTAAACCTTTATTTAAAAAAAAAAAAAGAAAAAGAAAAAGAAAAACTTTCTAATTGTATTATTTTGTTGTTTAATTTGGGGATCTTACTTCACAATTTCATACCAGATCTGTTTGGCCTCTCCTATTATAGTACTTAAAAGTCATGAATATTAAAGTTAAGGTCAAATTGACCATTTTCCCTCCTTTTTGCAAACGTGATACAGTTTAATCGCCCATTACTGTTTCTCTGTTTTGACATTTTGCAAATCCATAAATAACTCGTGACATTGATGTGTTTGGAAGTCCAAAGCCATAACATGACGTTCTGTAGTTTTCCTCAAGATCCAAGTACAGAGGATGCTTGAATAAAACTTAGAAAATTTTTGAGGTAAAGAGCTGCAATCCTATATGGTCTTAGGAAAAAGTCTGTGACTAAAAGATTAAAAAACTTTCAACTCGGTGTGAATGGTAACTCATTTTCAAATGTTTGTAAAAGGCTTTTAAAGTTAGGTATGAAGTTGTAAAAGTTTTAAAGTTAGGTATACACAGACTATTTTTAAAATTTAAGTTGTTAAACTTTTGTATTGTTAGAATAAAAAGTTTTAATAAGTTTTAGCTGTGCTTAATTTTTTTTTTTTTTTTTTTTTAGAGGCAGAAAATATCCACTGGAATGGTTATTTGAACCTACACTGATTGAAAAGTTGAAATTATCACATCTGGAAATTAGGTGAAGCACTGAGAATTCAGCCCTGTTTCAAAAGATGAAGAGCATCCTAAAAAGCATGAGTTATAAAGAAAAGGGATCTGCATATTTACAGCAACTGCTCTGTCTTTCTTTTCTACCAGATTTCCCTGTAATTTCTGTTGTGAGGCTTTTGACTTATACACCTCTGACTAATCTACCTTTCACAGGACTGGGCACTCCCAAGCTGTAACATGTTTCACAGGGTAAATATATGTGGGCAACAGGAACAAAAATGATAGTACAGCAGGCTCCAAGCTTTTCAAGCCCTCCAGGAAAATTCTGGATGAACACATTAGGAGAAATCTTAGTGTTGCTGACACAGATGAATACCCTGTGGTTCCATTTCGCGAGTCTAGAAAATCATATGGGAACACCCCTGTGTAAGCAGGTGCTTAAGAAGTGGCAGTCTTGTTGTTCTAGGTAAGGCTCAGCTGTCTTTTCCATATCTCCTTCAATACTGATACAGCTGCTGACATTAAAATCCATTGATTCAGCAATTGTACTCAGGCTACTTCTGTAATTCACCATGAGGTAGAAAAATTACCTGCCTTGAGTCTTTCATATCACTTGGTGAAGCAAAGGGGACAGGAGAGAGTGAAATAAAGAGAAAGCAGTTTTGCTAAAAAAGAAAATTTACTATTAATCTCTATATCCATCTCTTTTCTTGTATCCAAGTGGAATCTGAATTTTTTCTTCATATTCACTGGAACCAGTTTATCTCTCTCAAAGTTGTTTTTCAATTAATATATATTTGTACAGGCTTGCTTAACCAGTCCTAGTTACTAGCATAGCACTTGTGCCCTAGCTTTCCATTAGTTGCTACCAACTTTCATTAAATAAGCAAAGATATAACCTTTCTACATCAACAGAAATGTTTCTGTAATTATACTATGAGACCATAAAAGGCAGCCTGACCTAAGCCAATAGGTTTCCTCAAAGAAATTCCTTTTTTTTTTTAAAAAAAAAATTAATAATGGGTTGAGGGGATATTTTAATGATATAAGAGATGCTTACCCCTATATAACAGAGGAGTTCATGATAATGAGAAACTTTTCAAGTCTGTTTACTGTACTGTTTCTGAGTGGCTTGCAGAAAGTAATTAAACCATTGGCCTTACAACACCCTTTTGTATAAAGTGACTTCGATGAACAAAATTATACATTTATTTTTTAGTGTTTCTCTACTGTATTAAATCTCTCGTATCAATCTTGTTTAGTACTAACATTTTTGTAGTTTCTAGCATTTCCAGTCATGGGCAAACACTGTGATAGATGGGGTAGACAATACAGAACAAAATACAGAAATTCATTCTGCAAAAGCTTGAAAGCTATGTATAAATTCACTCCACGAGAACTTGAAAGTTGGGCATAAGACAGGCGACAACAGTTAAAGAGGCAAATAATTAAAGGCATTCCAGAAACAGGCAATACTGGTCAGTGTGGTAGGTAGTGTGCAGAGGGATGACTATAAATTGCTTTGTATGTACCGACTGACTGCTCAAGGTAAATAAATATGGTTTCAGTAATAACTGATATTTAAATGGAAAATTAGTAACAAGCATATGAACACTATAAGGCCCTAGTTGCATAAAGGGTCCAGGTGATCCCACGAAGGACAGCTCAGCTTTGCACAGCCAGCCTCCCTGATGGACACTGGCACCCTCACCAAACCTAATGGAAGTTACCTGGAATCTGTCCAGGCACCCTCAGTGGTGGCCTGTGTGAGTGAAGTGTTTCTGGGTTGTTTTTTATTTCATTTTCTGTTACTAGGCCCGCTCAATGGCATTATAGCCTTTTGTACTCGCACACTTTCCTCTTATTCATGTATAATACCAATTCCACTCCACTACTTACTAGACATGCTTCCTTTCTGTACCTCAGGCTCTTAAACACTTACCGCTAGCGAGCTCATATCTCCCAAGCCCTGATGGTTCAGACAAAGAGTCTACTATGACTTTTCTCTCTTCTATGTTTGGTTGGCTTGCTATTCTATATGAAGTTGTACCTAAACTACAGGGCTTTTTCACAGGGCTTGGATGTTGAACAGAGCATCCCATAAATTATGCAGTGCCTCTTTTTAGAAACTTGAAGAGGAGAGCTCTGTGAAACATTTATAAGGGACTTTTTGTCACAGAAAACCTACATTGTATGAGATTTCAGGCAACTCTGAGATTTGTGTGAACATCTCTGAGAAGTTTACACAACAGCATGCAAGGTTCAGGCAAACTTTCAGTAGCATGTGAGAAGGTTCCCCACTGCCCAGCAAGTTTGTAGGAAACCTCAGTCCACAGAGGACCTTTCTCAAGCAATACACAAACAAGTTTCTACTTCTTGGCCATGCCTAGTGGAGTGAGGATTTCAAACATAGCTGTCAAGTTCTTTTTCAGCAGAAGGATACAAATGGCAATCCTGAGGTATGTCCTTTCTGCGTACCTTTTGACACCTGAAAATTAATGGAAGGAGACAATCTCTCCTCAGGAGTGATCTGAAGCCATTAACACTACAAACAGCTTAAGAAGACTAATTTCGTTAATAAGTATGTAGCTAAATTTGGATAGAGTTAACACCTGGCATCATGTGTTTCAGACTTTCTTCCCCATGGAAATATTGATAAATAGACTCCTCCTGCCTGCTGTTCCTCATGGAGGTGACACGAAATGTTAAAATACTAGGTGGGGCCTGGCAGAGCATGGGAGAGAGCTGTGAGTTAATTGACTGACGTGTCTATGAGAGCTGTGCCTGGAAGCCACTGCCATGACTGGCAAATCAGCGTGTAGAGCACTGTACAAACACGTGGGAAGAAATAGCCATCAGCCCAAAGAATCTGGTGTCCAAATAGAAAAGAAGGATGAGAAGAACAGAGAAAAATGGAAGAGCATGCTATGTCTGAGATTGCTTCAGTTGTCTAGTCCCATACTCAGTAAATCCTGAGGAAAAAGCCCAAGCAACACTTCCATTCAGGCAGAGCCCTCAGCAGATATTGTTCAGAGCAACCTCACAAAATTTTTGCAACACCCGGCAGGCAGCAAGCTCTTTTAATGAGAGGATGTTTGCTACCTTCTTTATGTTTCTAAGTTCGCAGACTGCACAGTTATCAGTTAGCCTGGCAGAAATTGTAATTCTGACATCAGTGCTACCACTAATTACCATTTCACAGGTAGCAAAGAAGCCTAAATTGCCAATAATAGTTGTGAAGGAGTTAGTGAATAAAAAGTAGAAGGCAGGCAAAGAGATGCAGTGAGGAATTACACAAACTATGAATTGCTTAATTTTATAATTTTACATATTCCTTTTCTGTTAAAAATGGGATATTATACAGAACAGGCCAAACCGGGATATCTAAATTGACTTAATCTGTGGTAAAATAGTAGGTGCGCAGGAATTAATAGTACAGTAATCAAAATAAAACATCTTAAAAGAAAAAATATGAATTAAAAAGCTTTTAGCTTTCAAGAAAAGGAATCCCATTGTATAATTAGATCATGAGCTAAGGCCTTTCACCGCTGCAAATTCATACTGTGCACTATTTAAGTGCCACCTCTTGATTCTCCTACTGCAGCTTCTAACAGCAAACCCTGTTCTGCTTTTCTTTGTGCAAACCCAATCACATCACATCAAATTATACAACTAATTAACACAAACTCCTTAAAAAATTGCATATTATTTTGGCAAGCCAAATTAACGTCAGTCCCCTGAAACCATGTTTAGTAATTCCCACTGACTGTAGTAACGCCTACTACTGAGAGAAGGGCTAATCAACTACAGGCTCTCCTGCTGATGAGCTGAACCAAGCAACCAGATGTTTCTGCCTTCTCGGCTAATGAAAATGTCACGCATGTTTTTCTCTCCACCTAGATGAAGAACTAATTCCACCATGGCTATGGTCTAGGTAACTCTCTTTTGTCCAGCACTGCGTCCAACGGGTCCTGCTAGTAAATCCTGAGCGGGGAGGTGCAGGCCTGTTAAACTTGCCCTGGTTTAAAGCAGCTAACCCAGCCCGCTGAGGCAGCCTGCTGCTTGGGCTTCCTCACGCAGAGTATGGGGAGCAAAGGGAAAGTTGATGAACCTCACTGTGAAAAAAAAAGTCTTTCTATGGTATTGTACGGCATACAAAGGCTGGGCGAAATATATTTTTTTTGTGTATTGGTAAGAGGTCCCATCGGCATTAAATTACATAATGAGATGTCTATTGCAATTAAAAGAGGCATAACATTTATATTAACATTTTAAAGCTTGCTTATTTCAGGAGTGTCAGTTTACATGATTCTAAATAGGCAATAATGAACATGATGAAGTATTCCATATTAAAACTGAGTACTGTGTAACTGTCTAGTAAAATCTTAATATTAAACTATACTGTATAACTTACAGAGCAGTATAAAAGTTTCATATTTAGATTTATCCCATCCTGAATCTCAAATAATGGACTTACGATTAAATATGAATACAAATGAAAGAATGCATTTGCATGTAATCTTATGAAATACATTTGTATGATACATTTATTTAAAAAGCTTACAGTATACTTTGATGGATGATACAGTCATTTTCAGAAACAGTAAGCCATAATTTAAAGATACTGTGTAATTATTTAACAGTAATATTTTCTAAGTTCAGCTGACTTGTACCTCTCCTTCTTGATGATGGTGCTAGATTAAAAATCAGTATGTCAGTAGGCCTAACTATCCCAGATGTTTTCCTGGAGCAGAAAAAGGTATATAGTTGCTACCTTTAAACTGCTACTTAAGGAAGGAGGGAATTAGGCTTATTCATACAGCTTTGGTTTGAGAAATGCAGTGAATGTGTTAATCTCAGACTCCACCCTCAGCAGCTAAGTATATTCTTTATTTTGTTTTTCAATAAATCTGTAGTAGTATATATAGACTGTAAGCAGAAGTTAGACTTTTTATATTTTAAATTTCCTTAACATGCTCACTGCTGTATTAACATCTGTTCTGAACCTCCCACCACCACAGCAAGGAGGCATCAATTAACATCAGTTTGGAAGTGACAGATATTCAGCCAAGGAGGAATAAAACTCTACAGCAATTTTTGCCAGCAAAATCTCATCGTGTGTGCAAAGACGCAGTCTACTGGTATCACCAGTTCGATATTTGAAGGGATGGATCACTGAAAGAATAAGGTTTGCCTCTCATGAAAGGAGACATGCATGAGCCCTTAATTCTAAATTCAAAGATAAGGCCACTGAACTGAGAGTGACCTGGCTCTGGTCCCAGAAAATTGTGTTTCACTGGATTTAGTTTCTACAGCAGAAAAATCTCGCAGTGTGAGAGGCAGTCTTTCAGACAGCTAGACTCACCAGTGAAAGAAATACTGGGATATTGAAATTTACTCAGGACACTGTGGGCTGCCAGAGCAGACCATGGACTACTTGACTCCCAGTCATCCTGTATCACTTAATTTGCAAGCTAGTAGTTACTAAAACAGTGAGGGTGTCTAGCTGGATTTCAGGACTCGCTCCAAGAACAGTGGGACTGAAAAATCCTGCTATTTGATCAGCAAAAAGGAACAGTGTTGTGCAAAGATCCATGTCAAAGAAGTGAGAGAACAGCCTTGGGCCATCTTGGCAACTGTACGGTTTTTCCAGGAGATTCCTTTGCTTTCGTGTGCTACAACTTTACAAACTAAAGTTATTGGTAATTAGTGAAAAAGGAGGAATGAAACATAAGTTACACACTGTTAGTATATGTGTTAGACCAAATTTTATTATTGCTTTCCTTGACAAAGAAGACATACATGCTTAAGAAGCAATGAGAGAGAGAGAGAGAGGAGTCAAACTAAACAAAACATAGGGTTTTGGGAGGATGATTTTTTCATGGGGAAGACGAAATATTTTGAAATATTTCAATATTTCAGAAAGGAAACTTCTGGTCTTCCTTTAATGAGGGAAAGGTTACTTTTATAAGGTGTTTTCCATTGATCTTTTCAACATCTCTGTGACAGAATGACAAGAATCAAACAAATATTGTTGAGCTGTGAAGAATTTTGGCTTAAGTCCAATAATTTTGGGGCCAAGAGCAGCTGTTGTGAAGAATGAGGGACTTTTAAAGGAGAGCCAGTGGTTGCATGAAATATGCTACTAGTTATTCCAGTGGTGAAAACAATTTTTTAATATAAAATAAAGGTTCAGGGTAAAAGAAAAAATACATATATATATATATATATATATACAGATAGAGAGTGAGAAAGAGGAACAGTCTAATATTATCAGACAGTTTTGGAAACATGGGAAATTAAATATGTATTTGGAGAGGGTATAATTGAATATTCTTCATTGTCTAGTGGATTCCACAAAATGAAGGAGATTTTGTTTCCTTACTGAAGCATTTCCCTATACACTGGTTTGTGCCAAAAAAAAAAAAAGAGAGAAAAATCACTTTGAACAGTCCAAATTAAATGCAATAAACCTGAACAAAAGGCTGCCATGCAAATCATGGGCTCACACCAACATAATTTTGACCCATGCACTTTTTTGTCAGCAAAAGGTCTTTAGAACCTCATGCACCCTGGTCTGCAGGTTTTGATTTTCAGTTTATGTAAGGCTGGAGAAAGAATGACAAAATTAGGTCCTAAGCACATCCACAGCAACCAGGTTTATCCTGGCACAGCTGTGTTCTGAATAAAACCTTCAGTTACTGCCACATGTAACAGTCATGCGAACATGTTCCCACAGGGCTTTTGGGTACAGTTTGGAGAAAAACCACAGGGGTGATCCATCCCGCTGCAGAACTGGGAATGAGATCAGACTTCTGAGCTGCAGGTGTTCGTTCACCTGGTGCTAGCTTCCCTCTGACCAATGTTCTATCATCCCTGTATTCAACACTTTCGTAAACTTTCTGTGAGGCTACTTGGCTGGGCAGTAAAAATAGATAAAGGCCTATTCACAACAAAAATAGTACAGAGAAAGAACAAAAGCTGAGGAAAAAAAGTTCTTGGAGAAAGAGAAAAATGATCTAAGATATATCTTACTGAAAAGTCTCACAAGTTTATCCATCATGCTGCATATCTTCTAGCAAGAAGGGATCCTGTGGCATTCCAAATCATGGGAATGTTAAGTTGTATCACACTGGAAGTCCATTTGGTCCACTGTCCTGTGAAGAGTGATCAAAGCCACACACTTCAAAGGAAGGTGCAACGGAGTATGAACAAGACACCTAAGTAAATACCCAGCTTCTGATTTTTCTTTCTTATTTCAGACAACTAGTGAGTGGCTTGTGCTTTGTAGCTACAAAAATTTCTGCCTCTTCTAGGGTTTTTTTTTGTATCATTGTGTGCCTTTTCACATACAAAAATCTTTCCATTTCATTTCAATAAAATTGAGATAAAGGGTAATTTTATTGCATGAATTTCTCCCCATTTTATTGATATTGTGTGATTAACTTTCCGTGTTCACATTCACCTATCTCAGTGGATAAAATACAGTTTTTGGCAGTCCAGTAGCCTTTGAAAGACTTTGGTGAATAAGTTGTAACAATCTGTTTGAAGAATTTTGTCCTTTTTCTCTTTACAATGCAAAAGCTTCAAAGGTCAATTCAGATAGACTTTGCACACTGCAGAGGTGTTCATTATTTAAACTTATGGATACACTTCTCATGCAGGCAAATTTTAGCATATAAGCAGCTTTTAAGATGTATTTTCTGTGTACATATGTTTATTCCTTAATAATAGAGCAAGATGATGAAGACTCTGCTGGAGAAGGTAGTTGCTAGGAAGGGATCATCAGTACCCTGAGAGAACTGAGAGGAATTTTGGCTGAATTGAAATGACACAGTAGGGTAATTCCTTCTCTTTCTCCAGCTATTCCAAGGATAATAAGCTGTAGTGGATTTTTTCAAGGAGGAAGAAAAATCTTTCTGCTTTGCGCACACAAGCTCCGCTAAACTTTCTAAATGTTTCTTCCTTCTGTGTTCACACTGCATCAGAGGATAGAAAAAAAAAAAGAAATAGGATTTCCCTGACAAAGCTTACAGACCATCTTTCTGGACAGGTCTTATTTGATTGCAAGAATACAGGGAAGTCTAAGTATTAAATACACCTCAACTTAAAAATTGTTTTTAATTTCAGTTGTGTGAATGGTATTGATAGACATATAGTGGTTTTTTTGTACATGAGGATAATATCAAATATTGTCCCGACTTGTGCACAACTGGAATGCTGAATTGTTTGAGCAGACTGGGATAAGGTTTATTAGATGTTTGCAAATTTTTAAAAAGGAGAAATCTATAATCTCATAGTGATTACTGGGTTTTTTTGTGACCTCTGATTGGGACTTGAAAAAGAGCTATATTCACTCCTTGGAGTTTAGCAGATGTATCAAGTGTGAACAAGGGAGCAAATCAAAAGCCATGGAGGAAGTCGGATTTTTGGACCGGGGAGTATACCATCAAAATAATAACAAAGAGAATTGAAAAGCCACTGAAATAAAAGACTGCGATCCAGCCTAGGTCCACACATGTTAATGCATTATTGAGCAGTTATTTCTCCCAGTTAATCATTAAACACACTCCTACACTCTTAAAAACTAATGTGAGGAACACTTTTTGGACAGAGAGGGAAAGTACACACAATGGATATTTGAGTAAGAAACATGTGAACCAAGAAAATAACAGCTCTCTGTTCTGTATAGCTCTGTATTCCTTTACAACTAGGTTGTTTCATTACTAATTCCAGAGCATTAGTATGTATTGTGTTATTCTGTGCAGCTTGTTGTACAGAAACAATTCAATAAATGAAAAGTCTGAATTCTAAGTATTATTATTATTTTTGTTCACATTTGCTTTGTGGTGCAAGATTCTTTTGATTGCTTCAGACCTACAACAATCCCCTGTTGTTTATCATAAATAACAAGTTGTTTTATTTCTCCAGGCTTGCGAGTTTAATTTTCTTCTGTTACTGTAATTTCTATTCATTTTTAACATGAACACGTTTTCCTACAGAAGTGGTCTTATATCTAACTGTACCTTGTGATTTGTTGGCTGTGAAAAGCATTCTAGTTGATGAGAAAAGGGTGAAAACCATTCCACCCCCTCACCAGAGTGAACTGAACTTTCTAAAGATATATTTTTGTGCCTTTTTAAAGGGGATAGGTAATACCCTCATTTCTGATTGCCCACTTGCTAAATATCTTTCTATGCTGAATTCAGAAAAAAGTTAGTGCTGGTGCCATTAACTTCATTTCCCACAGAATTCTTATTGTATCAACTTGATCCAGCACTGCAACAAAGGAATATTGTCTTCATACAAAAAGCACTGTTTGAAACTGTGTAGCTGGTGCTGATTTGCCCAGGATCACCAGTTTTGCAAAATATTTGAAAACTGTACAGTCTTTCTTCTGAACTGATCTTTTCTGTTACGGATAAGGAGACAGAATTATGGCCTCTGTGGTAATAACTTATCTCATATTTATATATGTCTTTCTTTCCTAGTGAGAGCTTTGCATGTTTTCCATGCTGAAGGTTGAATACCAGGGTTGTCTGACACCAACACTGTAATTTGTAACTGTAGTCTTTTAGCTCCCCTTTTTTTTTTTTTTTTTTTTTTTTTCCTCAAAATCAGAGCCCTTTGGAGCCCATAGTCAGGGATTCACTGGTTTTATGAAAACAGGCAGGCTGGATCACACTGGTTGCCTGTCCGCTCTGCCACTCTGCAGTAACACAAGAGAATACATGTGGTTTACTTCGATGAACTACTGCTCCCATTGTTTCTCAGTGTCCCTGCTGCAATCTCAAAGAAAGATGTGATTGGTCATTTTGGTCTTCATTCAACTGGGAAAAATGTGCTAAAAGATACTATAGATGACCAGAGCTTGTCTTGCTATCTAACAAGCTGATAAATCTGCATAACTGATTTATAGTGTTCTTCTAAGTGTACAGGAAAATGAGGTACTGCTAATAGCATACCTCTGATAAGAGTCTATTGACATTTTAACTGCTGAAGACCCATATTAAACCTGCAGAATCTAAATTTGCTGAAGGCAGGGAAGCTGAAGTGTTACATCTGCCATTTCTTGTAGTTGGGAATCCCAATTCCACAACTGCAGGGACAGCTGCATCTGATGGGCAAGGGTTTCCCACTGGTGGGGCAAATCCATCAGGTAATTGAGTGCTTCCTATTGAAGGCACAGTTTCTTCAGGAGCTCAGAGGAAACACTCGGCATTTCACACATCATAATGAATACTCCCACCACATGCTCAAATCACCTTTGCCCAACTTATACACCCGTAATTCTTTTACTTTTTGGAGCATCTGTCTCTTTTCCTTTTTTTTTGCTCCAAGACAAATTCGCTCTAGTCTCTGCCACATTATGAACACGTTGGCAAGCAAACAAGGAAACACTACAGGTCTTCTTGGCTACCAAACAACCCCCATTTCCTTGACCATGTTCCCCTGAACCATGTATAATGGCTGCCTGGAGTTCTTCTTCTTCAAATTATTTTTTCAGCGCTTCCTGATCCATCAGTCTTCACTGGTATGCCCCTGAAACAAATTCTACTAGACATCCTTCTCACTTCCAGAGCAGAATTCATTCATGTCTAGTTTCACATGTCCATTTTCTTTTATTTAGTTGTCTAGGCTCTTTCTCCTTTGAGCTGTTCAAACATTCAAATATTTCTAAATTATATGCTCTCTTAGATCCCCCAACACGCCCTCCATGCAGTATGTGAAGACCCCCTGGATCTTTTCCTGATTACATTCTGTCTTTTTCCACACTTTTTTTTTTTTTTTTTTAACCTTTGGACAATTTTGTCTGCAAATAAAAATGTTGGTATCAGTTCTGATTTGGGCTGTATAGGTATCTGTTTTTCCCATATCTGCCTTCTATCCTGGCAAACCTCTCACCTTCACTGGCTAATATATCTTTGTGAATGTCCAGCCATGAGCTCAAATTCGGCAGAGCCAGAGCCAAACAACCAAATGTCCCTTAACCTTCTTTCCTGTCCGTTACCACACATGTAATGCTTATTGTCATTACTCACTCACACCTATTCTAGATCTCTCATATCCAGACCTCATCTGAATTTTGCTGACTATGGAATTCATGTCCAAGATGCATCCTCTCTGTCTCCATAATTTACCTACAACTCACCTTAACTTTTATCTCAAGAACCAAGCTTTGTTTTTCTTTCAAGGACTGACACCTGCTATTGTTCCTGCATACATCTGTTGCAAAGACAACATCAGTAACCATATTCCAAGCTCATGGGATCATTGCCTCAAAACCCTCTTCTGAGTTTCCTTTCCCCATTACAATGAACATTATATTTCTCATCTTCTTGACTTAGCTTACCAATACTTTATGGTGTTGTTCCTGTCAGAGTCTCTAGCAGACATTCACCATCTGCTGAAGAAAGTTCAGATGAGATGTCAGTGGTGTCCTCCTTCGGGAGATCACCCTCACCAACAATTCTAAGAGACACCTCATCTTCTCTCAAATCTTTAAATCTCTCCATCTCTCAATGACTGTTTAGGACATAAGTAGAACTTTGTTCTACTTATGTAGATGTCTTCACCTGAACTGTTTTTCTGTTATCTTCAGTGGAAAATCATACACATTTTATGGTGTAACTCCTCTGACTTATTCTAGGCGTCTACTGCAGATTGAGATGAATCTCACTTTATAAGTGATTATTCTTCCTTACTGACTGCCAAGGAAACACAGAAAAAACTGAAACAGTTTAAATGCAGATGATTTTGCAGCTATTCCAACTAATTTATCTAGTTATCCAATGATGGGTAGATTTAAACTATATCTATAGTTTCTATATATCTACAGACTCAAACACTTAAATTTAGGTATCTGCAAGTGTAGGTCTTTACACATGAGGTATGTGTCTACGTTCTCATTACATCAGTGGAGTTAGAATTATAGAATCTTAGAATCGTAGAATGTGTAGGGCTAGAAGGGACCATTAAAAGTCATCTAGTCCAACCCTCCTGCAGTAAGAAGGGACATCTTTATCTAGATCAGGTTCCTCAGAGCTCCATCAAGCCCAATCCTGAGTGTTTCCAGGGATGATACCTCCACCACATCCCTGGGCAACCTCTCCAGTGTTTCACCACCCTCACAGTAAAGAATTTCTTCCTAACATCTAATCGAAATTTACCCTGCTCTAGCTTAAAACCATTGCCCCTTGTCCTGTCTCTATACACCCTTGTAAACAGTCCCTCCCCAGCTTTCCTGCAGGTACTGGAAGGTACCTTCAGGTACTGGAAGGCCGCTAGAAGGTCTCTCTGGAGCCTTCTCCAGGCTGAACAACCCCAACTAAGCCTGTCTTCATAGGAGAGGTGCTCCAGCCCTTCTCTGGACCTGCTCCAAAAGGTCCCTGTCCTCATGTTGAGGGCTCCAGAGCTGGATACGGTATTCCCGATGAGGTCTCACAAGAGCAGAATCACCTCTCTTGATCTGCTGGCCACACTTCTTTTGATTCAGCCTGGGATGTGGTTGGCTTTCTGGGCTGTGAGAGTACAGTGTTGGCTCATGTCCAGCTTTTCATTCACTGATACCCCCACGTCCTTTTCCACAGGACTGCTCTCTAGCACATCATCCCTGAGCCTGTGCTGATAATGAGGATTGCCCTGACCCAGGTGCAGGACCCTGCACTTGGCCTTGTTGAACCTCATGAGGGTCACAAGGGTCCACTACTCCAGCTTCTCCAGGTCCCTCTGAAGGACATCTCATTCTTTTGGCATATCGACTGCACCACTCAGTTTAGTGTCATCTGCAAACTTGCTGAGGGTGCACTTGATCCCACTGTCTATATCATTGACAAAGATATTAAACAGCACTGGCCACAGCATGGACCCCTGAGGGACACCAGTTTTCACCCATCTCCATCTGGACATTGAGCCATTGTCCACAACCCTCTGGATGCAACCATCCAATCAATTCCTCATCTACTGAACAGTCCACCCATCAAATCTGTACCTCTTCAATTCAGAGAGAAGGATGTTGTGGGGGACTGTGTCAAGGGACTTGCAGAAGCCCAGAAAGATGACAACCGTTGCTCTTCCCTTGTCCACTGATGCAGTCAGTATATTGTAGAAAGCAAGTAGGTTGATCAGGCTGGACTTGCCCTTGATGAAGCCATGCTGTCTGTCTTGAATCATCTTCTCCTCCCTATGTCTTACCAGAGCTTCTAGGATGATCTGTTCCGTGATCTTCCCAGGCACAGAGGTGAGGCTGACAGGTTGGTAGTTCCTGGGGTCTTCCTTTCTACCTTTTTTAAAAATGGGTGTGATGTTTCCCTTCCTCCAGTCCCCAGGGACTTCACCTGATGGCTGTGACTTTTCAAACATTATGGAGAATGGCTTGGCAAGTACATCAGACAATTTTCTCAGGACTCTGGGATGTATCTCGTCAGGTCCCATAGACTTGTGTATGTTCAGGTTCCTCAGGCGTTCACGAACCTTGTCTTCACTTACAGTGGGATGGACTTTGTTCCCATGGTCCCCATCTTGTGGTTTTTCAGCTTGCGAGGTGTGAGGAGAGAGGTTGCCAGTGAAGATGGATGTAAAAAAACCGTCGAGAACCTCATCTCTTGTTATTAGTTTGCCATTCTTGCTTATTGGGGAGATACACTTTCTTTAACCTTTCTTTTCTGATTGATATACCTATAGAAACCCTTCTTGTTATTATTTGCATCCCTTGCCAAGTTCAGCTCCAGCTGTGTCTTGACCTTCCTGACTCCATACACTTCCTGACCCTATACACTTCCCAAGATACTTCTCCCTTCTTCCACTGCCTGTGCAGTTCCTTCTTGCCTTTTAGTTTGACCAGCAAGTCTTGACTCAGCCATGCTGTTTTTCGCCTTTTCTTGCTTGATTTCTCACACCTAGGGATCTTGAGGTCCTGTGCTCTGTAGAAAGCATCCTTAAAGATCTGCCAGCTCTGTTCTGCTTCCTTGTCCCTGAGGACCATTTTCCAAGGGGTCCTACTGACTAGCTCCTTGAGGAGCTGAAATTTTTCTTTTCTAAAATTCAGGGTCCTGACTATGATCCTCATTTGACTTATATACTCTGGGACTGTGAACTTTAGCAGTTTGTGATCACTGCTCTTCAGGCTGCCTCTGATCTTGATATCCCTGATGAGCTCAGTTGCATTGGTGACCATCAGGTCCAGTATCACTTTCCCTCAGGTAGGACTGTCTATTTCCTGTCTCAGTAAGTTATCCAGGAGTCTTCTGGATTGCATACAGCTCACTGTGTTGCTTTTCCAGCAGATGTCAGGGTTGCTGAAATCCACCAGCAAGATGAGAGGCTGTGAGCTCAATGCCTCCTGCAGCTGGGTTTAAGAATGCTTCATCAATAGGCTCCCCTTGATTGAGCAGCCTGCAGTAGACACTAACCACAAGGTTCCCCTTGTTATCGAGGGCCAGTTTAGCTCACTCAGTTGAGCGTGGTGCTGAAACACCAAAGGTCACGGGTTCGATTCCTGTTCAGTCCTCATTTGTTGCCTGATCTAGTTGAGAGGTGTCCCTGCCCATGACAGAGAGGTTGGATTAAATGATCTCTAAGGTCCCTTCCAGCCTAGGCCATTCTGTGATTCTGTGATCTTGGCCTCTAATTCCTATCCACAAGCTTTCAACTTGTTCTTGGCTATTCTTTAGGGACGTCTCTTCACACACTCTATCCATTTCTTAACATAGAGGGCAACACCTCTGCCTTGCCTTCCTCACCTGTCCCTTCTGAACAGCCTGTAGCCATTGAGATCTAGTTAATACGGTTGATGGAGGCTGGAGGACAATTCAGCTGAGCATATGTCTGCAGTAGGATGAGCTGAATCACTCTCTAACCTCTTCTAAATGGATCTTCAATGAACTGCAACAGGAGCTTGGACATCAAGCCCACAAGTCTACATCTGTAGGTAGATGTAGATGTTTTCACTTTAAACTGAACTCCACCCTTGGTATCTGAGCTGGATCCAAATCCTTCCCTAAGACTGTGTTATGTTTAGGTTCAGATAACTCTAGCTAACTGATAGGTTATTGGCCTATACTATGTTTCATGCTGCTGGCAAGTGAAGATACCACTATTGCTCATTTTACTGTAACATTGGATCATCAAGACTAGGTTAATGGAAGTGCGTCTACTAAAACATTAGTTATTCCTTTGATCTTAATGACCTGGGACTCTGCAGTATAAAGATCTTAAATACAGGAGCTTTAACGCATACAGAGTAGTTTTACTGACTCATGAGGGCAAATGCAGCACTATTTGGGAACCTTGCAAACATTAACTTGTCTTCCTAGGAGTAACATCCAAGACAGATGCTACCAACTTGAGTTTGAAACTGGCTTTTTCTCTAAGAAGGAAAAGAAAAAGGTCATTAAACTGAATGGTACACCACTTTCCCCCCTTGTGTGAAGTTAAAGAAACAAACTTTCCTCTAAGAAAAGCATATTAAATCCTAATACTAGTTAATCCAACTTCCCCTGTTGCACACAAAAGAAATGCTATCGCCACCCACACTTCTGCAGAATATTTTATAAAGAATCTCCTCTTTTAAAACTAGGGACATTTATATCCTTTTTTTTTCTTGATTCATCTGTTTACATCTGGCATGACCTCCCATAACTTCCAGGATGCAGATCTATCTATCTAACAGTACAAAAAAAAGAACCATTTAGAGAGAAGTACATCAAATTCAAGTATCTTTTCTTTTGGACAAACTATATCTTTAAATTAACTTCTGAAGAAGTTATCACCTCTTTCCTACATCATATGTAATAAGTTCATCATTTCATATTAAATTATTTTCCCAGACAAGCATGATACCCAGTTATGAACTTGGAAACCACAGTTCTTGAATTACATGTTCCTTTCCTAAACTTATTCACTTTCCCAGCTTCTTTAAGTAGGCTGTATTTTTTTTCACCAGTCCTGCTAGATTTCAGGGGTCACCATTGATATTCTTTTGATGAAAATGTCATTTTTTAATTTTATCTCCGTGCTTCTCTGTTTCAGTCTTTAGAGGAGAACTCATTTTACTTAAAGCGTAAAGCTGCCATGTGACAATGTAATCCCTGCATCTTCTTTGTTGGTGGTGGGAAGGGGTTGGCTGTGGAGCAGGGCATACCTGTGTGCTCAGCAGTCAGCCAGCACTTTATCTGCACTTCCTCTGTTGTTCTGGAGAGGCAAAAAGGGAAGGAGTTTGAAAAGTTATCACAATACCTTTACAATGGGTCTTTTGTAACCCCAAAAGTAGTATGCACACACCAGAGGATAGTAGGGTTACTCTCTGCTTTACTACAGCTGGTGAGACTTACCATGCCTTTTTCGGTTTTAGCAGCAGTCCAGGATCATATAATTCCTCAGAAATGTGAGGATAAGAATAGACAAATAGAAAAATGGGGTGGTGGGTTACAAATAAGAGTGTATTTAGAGCTTGACTTTAGCTGACATTATACATCCTTGCCCTTTTACTACATCTTGCTCATGAGGCCTGAATAATATTTCAGCTGTGTACTGTGGATGTCGCACAAAACTTCTGCTTCGTGGACAAGTGCACATCCCTTCCTCTTGTGCCCACCCCATGCACAGAGACACATACAAAGGTAATGCCATAGTTGTTCATATCTTACAAGAATCCATATGTGGAAGTCTGCATAGCAGAAAACCCATGTGTATTATTTGTTAGTGGACAGTTAGGCTAGCTTAACTTGGATTTTTTGGTGTACTCTGAGCTATGAGATATCAGACAAAATCTGCTTTGTTTTGGGTCTGATCTAGCTCCTATGAAACCAGTGGCAAAGTTCCTACTAAATTAGGTGATACGTGTTCATAGGAAGAAGAAGTTGTATAAGCATTATGCAGAAAAGCATATATATATTCCACACTGTAAAATGTCACTTGAATATTCTCTACTCCATCACTTGAAGTGATTTTATACACAAATTCTTTATACAGAAATTCTTCCTCAGAAGTTAAAAAAAATTCCTGGTGTGAATTACACTTTTCTAAAGACAAAAAAAGATGTTAAAAAGCAGGTGTATAAGTGTGTACAAGGATGTACAAGTGTGTATGAGCACGTGTGAGTGTGTTTGTTCATATTTTTAAAAGAACTTTGTTTTTGTGCTTCCTTTATCTCAGCAGACTGTCCGGCGTGGGATGAAAACATTGTCATATGCACATAAGACAAGGGGAAAATGCATCCAACTGGCCTGTGTTTTCTCATCTGTTACAGATTTAAAATCTTTAGCTCCACCACATTTCAAATTTCTTAAAACCTGAAAACCAGAAAGCGAGAACCGTGCACAGGAGAAAATCTCCTTTCATCACACTGGGATTGTTTTTCTATCCCAGGTGCTTGAGCCTGGCTTTCTCTTAGTCTAATTGATAACCGTCGGGCTCCTCCCCTTAACCCGCTGACTTTTGTGCGTTCCCTTCCCGGGCGACTACTGTTTCACTGTTCTACCTCATTCACTTATGGTTGACCTGGAGCTCCTGGGTTAAGCTTCCCCACTGGTATTCAACCTTGGACCTTATTATTGTTCTACTCGTCTGACCTCCGATACACTAAATTCTAACAAGGTGATCTGAAAAAAATCACTCATTTTTTCTGTGTGGTTTCATGGCTTGTCTTTTTACCGCTCTCGGCTGATGTTCTTTTCTCCTCTTCAGACCACCAAGTGCTCTGCTTTAGTTTGTCAATTTATAGTGCTGTCATGGTTTCAAATGCTGCTACCATTGTGTAGAATATACTCTCCTGACCTCTGAAGCAACTTTCTGTATTTCAGTTGTTAACTCATTAGGGTTTGGAAGAACAGCTGAAAAGAGAATGGCCTTTTTCCCACAATTGCTTCCAATGAGCTGCTTGAAGAGTCATCACAATCCAGGATTAAGAGAAATCAAGGGAATGCTGCTAAAAATTACCTCCAGTTATTTTCCAATGAGCTGCTTGAGAAGTCATCACAATCTGGGATTGAGAGAAATCAAGAGGATGCTGTTAATAATTACCTTCAGTTATTTTGTGTTCTTGTCTAAAGGGAAAAAACAGAATCCCCTCAATTCCAAAAGTACTGACTCTTCTTCTTCAATTTGCCACTAAGATGCAAGAGAGTAGCGTATTAATAAAGCTAGCAATGAAAAGATAATCTTCTGATTTGGATAATTCAAGTTCTTTACCAAAGTTTGCCAAAATACAAACAAAATACTATATTTCACTACTTTTACTACCCACAGGCAAACCTTTGTTTGCACTCGTTCTTTGTCTTTGGATCCTGGGCCTTGAGCTGACTTATCCCAATCAAGTTTTCCTCATAAATACTGTTTCAGCTCTTCCTATTTCAAAATGCTTTGGGAAGAGAGAGTAGGAGGAACAGAGAAGTGAATGAAAAGTGCCACCAGATTTTATCCTGAAGTCAGCTGCCTCTCAAGACAACAAGAGTGCAGTTATGACCATGTTTATTAAAAAAAAAAAAAATCCCCCTTACCTTCCTTCTTATCCATCTTACCTTCCTTCTTATCCATCTAAGTGGAGAAATCATCTTGCTCACTGAGCAAATAGAGAGGTGCTTCTGCCATTTAGGGACAGATTTACAGCATTAGTAAAAAGTTCATGATTTTCATACTCTGAATTTTCATGTTAATGCACAACATCTTATTCCTGATAGCAAAACTCTGTGTAGCAAGAAAAGAGTCACCAGTTTCTGAACGGTAAAAATAGCCTCCAGTTTTGCTATTTACGTAATTTAGTGTGGTTTAGAACTTAACAATTTTAAACATGTAACTTCTAGTTACGTGTGCACAATTTTTTTAAACAAAATGTTTTGAAGGATTTTTCGATATTTTCTTTTTCCCAGCATCACAGGTGTTTAGCTCTGCCACGGGTTTTCATACAAACAGAAAAAAAATTAACTTTTTGGATCTCATGGGAACGAGGTTGAGGCTTTACAAAATATTTCACTTTGAGAGACTATCTGGTACAGCATTCTCCCAAGTAGCACTAATCATAGCTGCATGGTTTTCTGATAACATGAAATACTTAAGTGCATCCTTCGGTTTTGTGTCAGAGAATTGTAATGCCAACAGCTTGGTCTCGTCATCAAGGGTTTCAGACTGCTTTGGAAACACTAATTTAGACTTCACATTTTCCCAGAGGACAAGGCTGACTTGGGTGTATCTCTAATGATTTAAATTAGCGTGATATGGGAATGAGCTTTTCCCTCTTGATCCTATAATAACCTTTTTACAGATGGGTAAATTAAGGTATTGGTTAGCAGGTGTCTTATCCAAAACTACAGACTGAATCAGAAAAAGTAATGCAACTGGTATCTGATATCAATACTTCAGCCCTCTAAATCGTTTACTAATTCTTTCATCCTGCTTGATGATTTAACATTTAACAGTTTTGTTCAGTGTAAGTCCATGTGCTTCATAAGACTGTCTTTTAAACTGTGTATATAAACAATATTAGCATAAGGTTTAAATAATTTAAAAAAATGTAATCTAATGACTATTTTAACTGAATTAAAATGATGGTAGAAAGTGGAAGGAGTATAATCATTGTGGTGTTGATACAGCCTAAAAGCAATGGATGCATTTGATTGCTTATGTCAAACACCGTTAGACTTTTTACTTTAATAAAACAGTAAAGCTAATACTATACAGCAACTTAAATCAATTTTCCTAGAAAGATGTAACAGCTACCAGATCTTCCAAAGTTGTAGAATATTTCTTTTTTGAAGAGGTAAGGAGCTTTCAAATCTTACTGTTCCATTAAAAAATATATATTTGCATGGTTGATAAAATGATATCAGAAAGCAATTTATGTTAATGTTTGTACAAGCAATTGCAAAAAAAAAAGGAGCCCTGACTGTGCTTCTTCTGCATCGTTGTTTTTAACAGATGGTTTGCTATTATGACTACCTTTACTTCAAAAAGACTTTATAACCTTGGAAGCTTTTTCGTTTGTTTTTTTTTTTGCTTTTTTTGCTTGGAGTTGTAGTGCACCTTTCATATTTTAAAAGTTTATGTGGGTAACTGTCAGTTAAATTCTGGTCTCTTATGGTGCTGGGATAGTAAATCTGTGCTTGATCTGGACCCAAACGTATTTTGATTGTAAATAGAAAGTCTTCTTTTATGAGGATGTTCACTTCACAGCTTGAGCAGTGTAATTTTTATACAGGTCTCAGCAATCAATAAAAAAGCCACAGGAGGAATGATTTATCTTGTTGGTTACAGAGACTGTCACCAAGAGAAATTGTAAAAGATCAATTTACACAACCTGGTGTGAGAACGTTATTGATATAACACGGCTGATCAGTTTCTGGTAGTCTATGGGCAGGCGATGAGCAGAGAGCCCTGCCCTCAGATCGGGCCACTCTCCAAGATCTTAATAGACTCGCTGGTCCATAAAATGGACACGAAGCCAATGAAGGGCGAGTTTCTGCGCGCTCATGCTACACTGACTGGCCTGCAGGAAAATGGATTGGCTCAGCTCCGATTAGTTAGTTAAGCAGTGTCATGCATCCTCCTTTTTTTTGTTGTTGTTTTTTTTTCTTCTTTTTTTTCTCTCTCTCCCCCCTCGCCTCCCCCTACTGTGAGAACTGTTCACTCGGAGGCTCACTGCCTTAATTACAAAGGGCCCTTTTAACTACAGGTCACAGGAGTTGGCTCACTTGACAGGAAATAAGGAAACAAGCTACCTTCCTGGAAAAAAAAAAAAAAAAGGAGAAAATCAAACTTCCACTCCTCAAATTAGTTAAATGAAGCTTATCAGCACTTGTTAGTTGATCCTTTGACAGTCTGTTAATTGCAGCTGGTACATTAAGTTATGTTATAACCAGCAGGACAGATGATTAAAAAATAAATAAATCTACGGATATGCCACATGGCATGTGTTGGTGGAGAAAACAAAGTAAGAACAATGTTGTAAATATCACAGCACAAAATATATTTATAGGATATTTTCCTTCCTATTCAGTAGAATTAAATTAAATTCTCTTCTAACTGAAGGGGCTTCTTTGCACCAGAGAAGAGCTGCTCTATACAACAAGATTAGAAAGGTCCTCATTGTGCCTTAAAAACCAACATTAGCTACTCTGTAGATATAAGCAGTCTGTACCTATGGATGTTATACGTATAGCTCTTAACATACTTTTCCTGACATATACTCTCTATTATATTCTTTTATTTACAGACAATAATTTCTCACTGCTATTACTGGAGGGAAAGAAAAGAATATTAGCAGCATTAAGAAACCCCGCAGCAGTTGTTTCTCCTTTGTGGGAAGTGACTCTACTGTATAACTGCTAGCAAAATAAAGGATCCAAAGGCACATCAAGGGGAAAAAGCTGTTTTCATGTGTTTAACCTGTTAATTATAGTAATCTACACTACAGTGTAAGTATTGTAACCTGGAATGGGAAACGGGTGTTTGAAAGAATGAGCTGACTAAGACAAAAATGATTAAATCCACACTTTGAATGGACAATTTTCTTATGTAATTTGAGCTACACATTCTTAAGTTGTTTCATTTTCACATTTCTGTACTCATCGGCACATATCAAAGTGAAGACTAGCTGAAATGAATATTTTCTTACCTTCATCTACTGAAGTATTTTAAATACTTCTCAAAGACTTTTTCTTCTGGACCCATAATGTGTTCTTTAAGATGTGTTTTATGCTTAATATGAAGTCATATTTTGAAATCCTAGGTATCCCAACAATATTGCTTCGTTTTATCTACAGAAGAACACATATAATTACAATGTTACTTTCATACTTCTCAATATTCAAAGTACTAATAAATTATCATTGTCTCTCCACATGATAGAACTACCCAACAGGCCTCTCACCATATTCATGATACGTGTCCTGAGCAGGGATAAATGTGTCATTACCACCCCCCCCATGCCTTCCAGTTCCTTCAGGTCGAATCTCATTGTACAGAGAAACTTTTTTTCTAATTCAAAGAAGCCCCTTTAGTTGGAATTGAATTTAATTCTACAGAAAAAGAATAAAAATATCCTATAAATGTCTTCTGTGCTGTGATATTTACAGCAAAGATCTTACTTTGCTTTCTTCACCAACACATGTTATTCTTTGCTTTGAAAATGGATGGGGTGCAGCTGCTGTCCCTCTTCCTTTGGCTTCCTGTGCTCAGAACAGAAAAAAAAAAGAAATAGAACCAGAGTGAACAAACAGAGCTTGTGAGTCCTGGATAAAGGGATGGGTGGTGGAAGAGAATGGAGATGACCAGATGGGGATGGTGACAGCTAGAAGGAGCCTCGGCTAGAGGAGAAAGAAGATCAGGAGGAAACATGCTCTTAGTATGTTCTCCACATGCTGACAGGACTTGATACTACTCTACAACCATGTGTGCTAGTAACCCTTCAAGCACGCAAACTTCTGGAGTGAGAGTGATAGTCTGGTCCAACTGTGGGGCTTGCTCCTTTCTATCCCCAAAGAGGAGAAGGTCTCACGTCTGGGGACACCTAATGACATGCAAGGATGGCCAAATGATCAGATTCCAAGCCATAGATGCTTGTGCCATGTTTTAAGGTAGGGGGGTGGACAGAGGAAGAGTCATTCTTTCTCCAAATCTTCCAGGCCATTCACTGCTTGAGGCAGTCAGCGATCAGTAGCCAGACATGTTCCTCTCCTGTACTTCTCAAAATGAACTGGGGCTCTTCCCAGCACTCAGACAAATGTTGTTCCTTGTGTCCCGCACACAGATCATAGAATCATAGAATGGGCTAAGTTGTAAGGGACCCTAGAGATCATCTAATCCAACCTCCCTGTCAGGGACAGGGACGCCTCTCAACTAGATCAGGCTACTCAAGGCTCTGTCTAACTTGACCTTGAACACCTCCAGGGAGGAGGCAGCCACAATGTCTCTGGGCAGTTTATTCCAAAGTCTTGCCACCCTCGTACTGAAGAATTTCTTCCTAAGATCTAATCTAAATCTATTCTCCTTCAACTTAAACCCATTTCCCCTTGTCCTATCAGTGGACACTCTTGTAAAAAGTCCCTCCCCAGCCTTCCTGTAGGATCCCTTCAGGTATTGGAAGGCAGCTATTAGGTGCCCCCAAAGTCTTCTCTTTTCAAGACTGAACAATCCCAGCTCCCGCAGCCTGTCCTCGTAGCAGAGGTGCTCCAGCCCCTGGATCATCTTTGTGGCCCTCCTCTGAACACGCTCCAACAGTTCTATGTCCCTCTTATGATGGGGACACCAGAACTGGACGCAGTATTCGAGGTGGGGTCTCACAAGAGCAGAGTAAAGGGGGAGAATCACCTCTCTTGACCTGCTGGCTACACTTCTGCTGATACATCCTGGGATAGGGTTGTCCTTCTGGGCTGCATGAGTGAGTCACTGCTGGCTCATGTTGAGCTTCTTGTCTATTAACACCCCCAAATCCTTCTCTTCAGGGCTACTCTCAACCCATTCTGTGCCCAGTTTGTGTTTGTGCCTGGGATTGGCCCGACCCTGGTGAAGGACCTTGCACTTTGACTTGTTGAAGCTCATGCAGTTTGCACTGGCCCATTTCTCAAGCCTATCAAGGTCCCTCTGGATGGCATCTCTTCCCTCAAGCGAGTCCATGGCACCACACAGCTTGGTGTCGTCAGCAAACTTGCTGAGGGTGCACTCAATTCCGTCGTCCATGTTGCTGACAAAGATGTTGAACAGCACTGGACCCAGGACAGAACCCTGAGGAACACCGCTTGCCACTGGTCTAAAAACAACATGGCACCTCTCCTTGTTGGCTCCTCTATCACTTGGAGAAGGAAGTTATCATCAATGCATTCCAGGAACCTCCTGGATTGCTTTTCCCTGCCATGTTGTTTTTCCAGCTGATGTTGGGGTGGTTAAAATCCCCCATGAGGACCAGGGCCCCCATGAGGACAGATGCTACCTGTGCAGAGCGAGCCTGGACATGCTGCCACTGAGGCATTCCAAGTATGATGGTCATCTCCCTTTCTGCTTTGTTTCCTATCTTATTTCCTTTCTCTGCTTTCAAGGCTGCTACTAAATGTACACCAAGCTCCCTGACCCAAAGTTGGACATTTCCAGTCACTATTCCCCAAGTTAGTGGCTACTCATAAGTGCAGAAAGACATACTGAGGAAGCCTGTCGCCAAGATTTTCCCTGATTCATTGTAGGGGCAGCTGGTAACAACACCCTGTATTCAGATCGTTAAAGCCTTTCTATTACAGAAAATCCCTGTGACCTTTCATTTTGAGAATTTCTCACATTTCTGTTGTTTGTAGAAGGTGTTTGATATTCAGCAGAGAAAATCCCCTCGGGCCACAGAAGTGTCTTCTCTTTGTCCCATGAAATTCCATTTAGGATGCAAAGTGACAAAAATTGCCATTACCCTTCTCTTGTTTTTATCTCTTGGGAGAACACTGGTGAGCTCCAGGCTGCAGGCCAGGCTAACACTGACACTGCCAGCAGCAAGAGACACACTGGACCAGCTGAAGCCAAGAAAATGGAAATGCAGGTGAAGAAGAGAACAAATCTGTGGTCTTACATGACAAAAAATTCCAAGTGAGTAGCTTGCACCCCAAACCACCCACTAAAATCCTTAGCTCAAGGGGTAAGAATAAGCTAAGCCAGACCAGATTGCTTCTTGACACCTTGTAGAGTCAAGGTGTTTTCCTTGTACACGTACACACACACAAAGACAAAAGCAGAAGGTTCGAGATTTCACAGAAATAAGAAAAGGGGTGTTAAAATAATTTACAGTGGAATAACTTTATATTAATTTTCCTGAGGCTGCAATAACTAGCACTTGACAGTTAAGAAATACCTCTGAACCCGAATTTATCCCCTTTTACATGAATGCACTCTGGTGCAAGTGTGTGTTACATATGATCATACTGCGTTTTCCGACTGATCCTGTCTAAATTAGTATTCAAGATGAAGATATTCAGGGGATACGAGGAGGTTAGCACATACAACCAAAATACTGATATTTTAGTCTTAAATGCTAGATTTTACAGTTCAGGTAATTCTTTTCACCTAGCAATTTATGAGCGTAGAGTCTCATATGTTCTTGTATTCAGAAACAACATGTGCTGTTCTCTAAAGTAAATCTTACTTCATGTATGTCATTCTTTGGTTAAGAAATTACAAGATTTAAGAATTTCAAAGAACTACATAGAACCTGTTGTAGCCGAACAATCCATATTATTAATGTGGTTTGTAAACTCAGTCACTGAAACTGTTTCACACTCCTAATATTTGACTTCTTCTGCAGAGAGTTATCGACGAGGACTTTACCAAATAATGTTCTTTGCCCTGGAATGTAAAGCTAGAATTTGCTTCTTAATTGTTTAAGCATAGACCTATACTGCTCACTGTGCTCAGATATCAATTTTATTCGGGACTGACAATCATCAGATTCTGGAGAGGACCACACACACATATCAGGAGGACTATATCCAGCGTCAACTGACACTTTTCATAATGAGATACGTGAAAAATAAATTTCTGGTTTAGAGGCATTTCATGCTTTAGTTTTATACCAATTCAGAGATGAAACATATTTTGCTTTCATAATTTCTCATGACATAGGAATTCTGGGATTTTCTGAAACCTCACAGGAGCTTCTGAAATGAAATAGGTTTTCAGGAACTTGGCAGCTGATGAGTAAAGTTGATACGATTCTTGCTAGCTAGCTTTGCTTCACCTCACTTCATAATAGCAGTGGTCCAAAGATTCATGCACATACCTTAAAATGTTTTTAATCGAATGTAGAAATCTTTACCTGTGTGGTATAAAGGTCCTTATATCTATATTCGAACAAATAGGCTAGCTCCTTCAGTCCTTTGTTATGGTAGCTTTCTAGGGAGATTACCAATAGTACGAACACGTGAAACAAGTTTCTAATGACTAAATACATTTGCAAAAGATTTCCATCTGTGATAGTCTTCTGCAGCATGGGGAGGCACTGAGCACTGTACCTTATAGGAACATGCCTCCTCCTGCTTGCTGTTTGCTTCCAGCTGGGAAAGGGCTAAGGCTGTGCTGCCCAGCCCCAGCCTGCCGACACTTGGCATCACGTGTCAGCATCATGTTAAACAAATAAACTGAGGCTCTGATGGTTACTCCACCTCTTTTGGCCAATTAAAAAGGTGTAAAGCTGGAGATGCTGACACAGGGCAGAGGCTGGAAAGGCACACTGCTCAGAGGATTGCTCAGCCTCTCTGCGGGTGTAAACAGGGCAGAAATCAATTTCACTAATTGCAGTGTATACCATGAGAAGTGTATCACCACTCTTGGAAAGTGAAGTACATGTAATGAAACCAGCTGAAATGAAGACATTATCAATTTGTGACATTTATTCATAGCACACGCATGAATAGAAATGTTTCAGGTGGAATTTAGGGTAACTATCAATAACTAGGTTGAAATCATCTGGTCTCTTCTCTTCCCCAAACAACTTCTTTTCCAATGGCAAATGCATTCTCAAACTAAATCCTCATTCTGACACAGCACGTGTTTGTATGTTACTTTTTGTGTTGTTGTATGGTATTGCTGGTGAGTTTGGGTGAGGTTTACCTAACTGAAGGTAAACTTGCTTTACGTGGTTACATCAGGACAAAATGTATTACACACCAGAGTTGCCCTCTTCCTTCCAGTCAGGAGCCAAAATTAATGAGGAATAGGAGGCTATATCTGTGTTACCTCAAAACCAGAGCAGTAATGTCCGTCTGGGTGCTCTTTAAGGGTTTATTTTTCGCCATTAATATGAACGGTGAGGGGGTGATGGTACATAGTCTTGGTGCTGGTGATGTAGCTCCTGGCAGTAATGTTCTGCTGCTAACGCTGGTAAGTCACAACATTTTTGTGCTCCTGTTTCATAGAATCATAGAATGGCCTAGGCTGGAAGGGACCTTGGAAATCATTTTAATCCAACCTCCCTTTCATGGGCAGGGACGCCCCTCAGCTAGATCACACAACACATGAGGACCTTCCAGCCTATGTGCATTTTTTTTAAACTAACTTTAGTTTAAATAGCTTTTATTCACAGAGCTTGTTTGATTTTGACACTAATATTTATGCTTTTCTAATCCAAATGTCCTAACCTATCAGATCTAGGGTTTTTTTTTTTTGTTAGATCGTGGGGTTTGGGTTGTTTTTAATCTTGTTGTTTTAAGTTCATTTCTCTTTGGAAAGAGCGTTTTCCCAACACACTTGTCTGTACATAGCCAGAGTTTACAAGGTGCACTAAAATTGAAATATCAAAGAGAACTGTTGAAACGACATGCTTGTGAAATGTGTGCAATTATCTGCTATTAACTCATCTGGAATCCTGTGATGAGCAAACTGTGATTTTCAATGTGTCATTACATTGTTGCATCAATGGGTTGTTCAACAGCTCAATTTAAAAAATACTCAAGAAATAATCATTACAAGAGGTAATCCTTCCCATTTGATTCAAATAAATCTGTTCCAGCATTAGGCTGACATGATCATGGATCTCATGAGGTTTCAGTGCTTTGTTTGCATTTGCTTTACAGTATTTACTGCTGATTTTGTTGTTGGGTGTTTTATTTACGATAAGACATCTCGGATTCTCTCTTCTAATTATGTAGAGAAACCTGAGGGATAATGCTACTACTTCTGATTTCTTGCTTTAAGTTACAGTGACACAGTTGTCTTCACAGAGTATCAAAGTAATGTCGTTCTTTTGTTATTACTGTGCTACAAGATTTTTATCCTCTAGATAATTTTGCCTCTTCTGGTGGCTACTCATCTGGAGTTGCTGCCTTCTACCACTGAAAAGGTAGACCTACTTTGTGTTTTTAATTTGTAATTAATAGAATTTTTGCAGAAAATGGACAGCAGTATCCTGCAGTCATCATTTTACTGTGGCTTTCTTCTTTTGTTACTCAACAGACAAGTGCCCCAGAAAATCTGCTTGTGGAAGAAATGGTCAAGCATATTAAATATATAAATATAATAGAAAACTTCTACTCAGAACAATATCACTTTTTTTTTTCCCCCCACTGTTTTTCATCTTTTTAAAAAGGATTCTGTAAAATGGTTTTCAAATTTCACCATGGACAGACATTACCTGTTTGAATGTGATTGGCTTTTGTCCCATACATGTTCAACAAGAACTACTCTTTGACAAAAATAATTGCAAGATTCTTTTTTTTTTTTTTCCCTAAAAAACCATATTTCCACTATCTTGTGACTTGGGCATTTTTATTATTGGGCAATCAGTCTGCAGAAGTTTGTACTAATGTTTTAGGTTCTATATAAACTTATAAATATTTCAGTATTCTTGCTTACATGGTGATTTTTCTTCTACCTAATCACTCGGAGTAACTATAATGATTGCACTTTGCACATGCTGGCTCCTTCCTCTGTAACTAGTGTAAACATCCAATTGTTTTAGCCATAAATAGACTATATTTCAGGGCGTCAGATGACAAAAAGCATGAAGAGGCTTCTAGCAGGTGAATATGTGCTGGTGCATATGCGTGGGAAGATACTGCTAGCAATCGTTAGGGATGAGGAATTAGCCAGCAGTAGTTCGTGTGATGTAGTAGGTGGGAAGAATCAGCCTACTGAAGTATGAAAAAGGCAGTGGAAGGGGATCAGCCAGAAGTTGTCTATGTGCTGGAGGTTATGATAAGGTGGGCGGAAGAGAGGGAAGAATAAGAATGGGGGAAGAGCTAAAAAAAAATAAAAAGGAAAAAAAAAGAAGAAAAAAAGGTGGAGGTGAAGAGAAGGAAAAAACCCAAGGAATGAAAAAGAGCAGAAGTAGAGATACCACACAAACTGCCTGTAGCATCAGGCCACTCCAAGAAAATACAGAATAAGGTGGTCATCTACATTTCTAGGAGATTGAGTGCAACTGGATGAAAACTGCAGGACAAAGTGTATAATATTAGGTGGCATTGAATAGTACATTTTAACAGTGAAAGTATGCTTTTGTATTGGAATGTATTGTGTCTGAGCCAAATGATGAAGAAGAGTCTACACTGATTTGATGCAAACAGAACATTAGATGGCAGGTAAAGAGTATCAACAGGAATAAATGACAAAATAAAAACTGAAAAAAAAAAAAAGAAGAGAGAGAAGATTTCTTTTTATGCAAAACATCACATCCTTCGAAGATATTCCTGCAAAAGCGAAACACCATGGGATACTCCAGGTTGTCACCATTTTGAATAGTGGTGGCTCTTCAATCATTTCCTATGTGAACACTGAGTGCAGAGTGAACACAAATAAAGGGGTCCAGCTCACCCATTCAAGGGGACCAAGTGACCATGAAGACATGTGCTGTGTCTGTCTAGGAAGCTGGAACAGAGTGACTGTAAAAGCATGGCCTAGTTTCCTGCGTGTCATCTTTCTTGTCCAACAAGGCAATCCCTTCACAACGAAAATTACCATGGGTTAGCCTCCCCTGGTGGGTGGTAATGGGGTGTAGATGCAACTGTTTGGAAAGCAGCTCTAACATAATGAAATAATACAGGTGTTTGAATTGCTAAAGTACTCATCAAGTAACTGCACCTGCCAAGAACAGGCAGAGGTACACAAACACCTAACTTGTGGCTGCATGAATGGATATCCGGTAGAGACTCTTTTAATAATTTACCACCAAGTCTGTGCAACAAAGTGTCTTACACTGGGATTAGCAACCAAGCATGAAACTGCAAAGAGAAATAACAGAAAGAAAGGTTAGTTGGCTGGGAAGAAAACTTTGCTTCTACCACTTTGCTGCTGTGTACTCTTCATGGGTTGGGTGTAAGGGAGTTGCTTGGTTTTCAAAAAATTCAGCTAATCCGTAATTTTGATAGTGCCAGTGTAACATTCACCATAACTTCAGTAGCAGGAATTCAGCTTGGCAGACACACCCAGTGTGTCTCTGTGCTCACCAGTATATCCCAGGTCTTACTGTCAACAGGGGCAGAGAGGCTGAATCATTGCAGAGATTGCAAGGAAATACACAGATTATATCCTCTAAGGTGCTTGTTCTCATTCAGCCCAGGCTACTTCTGAAAAGAAGGTTGTTTTTGTCAAAGATGGCTGTTCAGTAGTTGATATGAAGTGAATTTGATGATGAACGTATAGAAATGGTCTGAGGTTCAGGGGGCAGCATGATCTACCTTGTTGCCTGCGAGCATTTGCTTTATGCACAAATGCCTACTTAAATATTTGACTATAGGGTGTTAGTCTGTCTTTTTGTTTTCATAAACGTTAAATGTATTTCTTCTTCCTCACCCCTATTCATTTTCCTCCTGTGAAACAGCGATGTGGCGAGGTTAGGTATGTTTTGGCAATCTCAGTAGGGCTGGTGCCTTCATTCATAAGCTATGATTACTGTCCTGGAGAAATGAGACTAATTTATATTTGTCAACATGAAGATCTGGTTAGAGCAACTGAAGCAAAGTTTAAGAAATGAATTTAAAAAAAAAAACCATGATAGAGGGCTTTTCATTTTGCTCTTGGCTTTGAAAGCAGTTGAATGAAGTGGCTCTATTTGAAAACAAAAACTGCATAATGATGTTTCTATCTCAAAATAAATCTTATGTTAATAAGGACCACTGGTAGTGTAGTTAGAGAGGCCAAAACATTCTAACCTCCACTGTTCAAAAAAAAAAAAATTAAAACAACAAGAGAATTTAAAGTTCTTTTTGGGAAGAAAAAAAGAAGAAGGAGAAGGAGGAGGAGGGGGAGAAACAAAAGAGAAACTCTGTCTTTCAGTTCCAATAGTTCTTGATGTTTAAAATCTCTGAAGTTTTCTTATGTGTTATGAAAAGCTACAAATTTATCTTTTGCCATTTTCCCAAGGGAAGCTGACCCAAATCCACCAGCAGTAGTTGAAAAGGTTTTTCCAAGCTTTATCAAATGGCCCCAACAGAGACCAGCTTAAAATTAAAAGCTTCCCCTACCAGAGGGAATATATGTGACTTTAATAACTGAAATGTGTTTTTACTTTCTATTACAGGGGTCAAAAGGTTTCTAAACAAACCAAATTTATCAATTATTTAGAGCTGATTTCTTCTGAAGTGGTATTTCTAAGATATTATTTGGTGGATAAATTCAATGTTCTAAGGCCAGCAGCAGCATTTTATTCATAACAAATTTCTCCTAAACTGAATTTGCTGGGGCAACTTAATTTCCACTATCGTGTTTGCACTGTAGAAATATCAACTGAAGTGTTATAGGGCCTAACTAGTGGGCTTTTCAAAGAGAAATTCCATATAAGCATGCTTATTCAGCACCACCCTGCTTGCCATTTATTGCTTAAGAAATGAACTGGTACATTGTGTCTGCAGTAGAATTTCTTTAGCTGCTGAAATATCCTTAAAAACCACAAGGCACCTTTAAAGTCAGGAAACAATATCTTAAACTACATTGTCACCCTTGCAGCAAAAGAAAATAAGATAACTGTCAGAAGTTTTGTTAAAGACATTTTAAAATGAAAGAGCCATACATGCGCCCACATAGATGCACACATTTTCTTAGCTTTCTCTGAGAAGTGAGCACTTTATTTAGGTTGTTGCGGAAGGGAATTAACAGTAAATCTAGAAAGAGACCATTCTTAATGCCTAATAGAGTCCACGGACCATGTAAATACTCTGTTTGTTATACATTAGCTAAACATACATTGGGTTTCTGCCTAAAGTCTGCCATTTGGTGCAGGCAGAGGACGTTACGGAACAGTTCATAAATTCATGTGGAGCCCTGTTAAATGAAACCAACCATCCAAGAGCTGACATTTTGCCATCTTTAAAATAGCTGCCTCTCCTGCAGTAAAACTTCAGGTTTATTTATGCAAGCAAGTAAGAAGTAGTAACGCAATCAAGGTGTTATAGAGGGCTTTTTTTTTTTTTTTTTTTAGAGCAAGAATCTGACTATTAATAAACACAAATGCCTTGAATAAGTTCTCCTTATTTATACTTGAAAAAAATTTCTTCCTGAAAAATCACATTAAGGGAGAGTGAAAGCATCATTTTGTGACTACTGAAAATGGTCCCTTTTTCTTAGGAATACATACTTTCAGAAATATGAATTGTTACTACAAATGAAGAACAAACAGGTGAAAGCTTTCTCTTCTGTCTCCCTTTGCCTTTGGGGCAAAGTAATTCTGCTCAAGCCTAAGAGATCGGCAAAAAAGGATCAAAGTGAGCCAAATTTGATCGAGTCCCAGCTAATAAGATGATGAGGAGCTTTTTACCTCCAGGGGACTGAATCTGCTTCTGTTTTATCTCTGGCTCAGATTATTACTCAAGTTTTGAGATGATTTGAAGAAGTTGTCAGATGAGGACTTGAGGTTTGTTCTGGGGACAGTGAGCCCTGAAAAGGCCAGGTTTAAACTTGAACTGAGTGATACCACTGAGATTGAGCATGCTTCTGCATACAAGGTGATATCAAGCTGATGAAATGGGTAACAGGAATTTTGGGCCATGCTCAGGAAGGAAATGGAAGTATCATTCTGCCCCTGAAGTTGCCACGTGTCCGCGACGTGCTGCCCTGCCCAAGGTTAGAAGGGAGTTGAATTATTGGTTTATCTTTGGACCGTTGCTGACAGTGATTGAAAGCCGTGCTACGGTGGTTACTCAGTAGCTTGCAAGAAATGAGCCG